>CABFWB010000904.1:161209-193720 GCA_902151455.1 Timema bartmani
AACCATAAAAATGTCCTAAAGGGGTGGCTGCGCAATATAATATGACGTTGGATTCGCACTGTTCTTATACTTTTATGGGGTCGTCTAGAAATAAAATCTCGACCATTTGCACTGGGGAATAAGGGGATACGTGTGATTTATAAATGTAATTTTCCTGTCCTCTTTCCACGCTAATATCTGTGCGCTTCCTTTAGACTAAATGTATCTTTATATTAATCTATTAATAAACCTTATGCTACATGTATTAATTTTAATAAAACATTTAAAATGAAACTAAACAAAGGAAGTTTTTGATCACTATAAATAGTTAATATTTCCCAATTTGATAATCTTAGTCCTCCTGACTAAAATCAAAGTGGTAAAAAAATGAGAGCTGTATGACAGTCCAATTGCTTAAAATAGCGTTAGAACTTGCAAAGCCGTCATATCAATTGTATTTATTTCTAGCCAGTTTAGTTGGATGAAAAGTTCCATAACTTGTTGAAACGCGATTTTCTGACTTGCGGTAATTGGATTCCTAGCTTTTTCCAGACAGTTGGTCTAAAAATCTTCTAATAGGATAAGTTTGATAAATAAGTTTGAAAGCAAAATAAAAAGAGGCAGTTAAAGCATAAAACCGTACAAATTCTAGCTCAAACTAACCCAAAGCTCTCAAACTTTTTAAATACTTAAGAACACCGCATAAGGTCCAGGTATAAAAAAAACTTAAAATTAAACCACACATTAACTTGGCCAGAAATTCCTTAAAATAAATTATTCATTAATTTCGCCTCACTAGTTGACATAGTGTGTTTCAAGGTGTAAATACACCTCTGTTCTGACATAGTGTATTTCAAGGTGTAAATACACCTCTGTTTTGACATGATGTGTTTCAAAGTGTAAATACACCTATTGTTCTGACATTATGTGTTTCAAGGTGTAAATACATCTCTGTTCTGACATGATGTGTTTCAAGGTGTAAAAACATATCTGATCTGATATGATCTGTTTCAGGGTGTATATACACCCTTATTTTAACAAGGCGTGGTCAGATAAATACAAGTTTTTACCATTCTTAAAATTAGGCTTGCCTATATTCATAGTAGAACCTAGTCTGTCCTAGCTTAAGTTAGTGTGTAAGTAATGTAATAGTATATAAAATTGGTTTAAATAATTTATTAGTAACTAATTTTGATACAGAATAATGTGAAAACTACTACTTAAGTATTTTATGTGTGCTTGAAAACCACTTTTAATATGGGCCAGCTAGAAATATATTTACGAATATAATTCCTTTAAAAGCTACTACAATAAGTGTAACTCCCACACAAACATGAAATCTTGAATGATAATTTACTACTTAGACAAAAATAAAATCAAAATTTCATAGTGGAAGATAAATTTTCTGTCATTTCCGTGGATCCATAACGGGACCCTTGAAAGAGTAAGAAAATTATGATATATTCTAAGTGAGGTGCTGATTTAGAAAGTATATATTTAAATATAGTTTTAAAATTAAAGTTTGGCATGGAAATAGAGCCATAGACCTATGGCTAGCACACCAATGATTTACCACTGACGTATGCAGGCTTCGTGCCGTTCTTAAGGTCATTCATTACCCATTGTATAAGGCAGATTATTTTATGTTAAAGAGAAAGTAAACTCCGTTTACCCTGAAAGATAACAAGCAGTCTTACCTTAAGGCAACCGCCTCAGTCAGCAAGAAAGAATCAATCGCTGTCAGGCCACATGTCCTAAAATACAATGGTCTTTGTCGCTTTCTGTAAACACTTCTTTACTTTTTAAACTTATGCTTCCTTTCGTCCTTCTCCTACAACCACCCTTTGTCATGTCAATAATAAAGCGAAGAAAGTAAACTACTCAACCTCGTATCTCAAGAAGAAAGCTCTATGATAGTTCTGAAATTACTTAAAATGTTCTGTTGTGAGCCGATAAATAAATTACTACATTTGCTAGAGGAAGGTTAAATTTAGAGCCCTTTTCTATCAAACCTAGTCTGATAGCTCCACGAATATGATGAAAAATTCGTTAAAAACGATTTAATGTTACATTTTCACATATATTTTTCTAATAATCAAACTCAAAATATAGGAAAAAGAGCCCTGTTGGAATCCCTAAATTTTAATTTTTGGTGTGAACAATATTTTTTAATAGATCATCACAGAATTAAATATTGCGATAGAGATGGATGTCTGCACGGAAATTTCTCTCTTACTGAGGCGGCTTCCTTAACGGATTACACTATGGCCCTATCTTATAAACTTCACCGTAGTGGAGTGATGCAAGGCAATCTCGCCGCCACCTTACAGAGTAAACTAAGGATACATTTCTACATATTGGAGTGATGTCACTCCTCATGTGTATGTTTGTTGTCCTCAGTGGTGAGGCAGAAGTACGAGGTACAGGTGTACGACGAGTACGTCATCAGTGGAAACACGGCCGTGCTGAGGTGTCAGGTTCCTAGTTACGTCGCGGATTACGTCATGGTGACGTCATGGGTGCAGGATGGTTCCGTCAACATCTACCCTAACACTGACACAGGTAAAACAACCACCAGTCCTCATCATTATATTCCCTTGGATAGAAAGAACACCTCCTCGAGAATTAGAGTGGTTGACCAGGATACCACGTTCGATTCCAAGTGGTGCTGACGTAAATAATCACTAGTTGGCTACTGGTCCGTTCTGATTTATAGCTAACTGGCCATTAAAACCGGATGTATAGTAGGCTACTAGTAATTCTGTGAGCAGTAAACCTCTCTCCCTCCATGTTATCGTTATTACAGTCTTACTAGTAGTTCTGTGAACAGACTAGTAGTTCTGTGAACAGTAAACCTCTCTCCCTACATGTTATCGTTATTACAGTCTTACTAGTAGTTCTGTGAACAGTAGACCTCTCTCCCTCCATGTTATTAGCGTTACTACAGTCTTACTAGTAGTTCTGTGAACAGTAAACCTCTCTCCCTCCATGTTATCGTTATTACAGTCTTACTAGTAGTTCTGTGAACAGTAAACCTCTCTCCCTACATGTTATCGTTATTACAGTCTTACTAGTAGTTCTGTGAACAGTAAACTTCTCTCCCTACATGTTATCGTTATTACAGTCTTACTAGTAGTTATGTGAACAGTAGACCTCTCTCCCCCCGTGGTATTATCTTTAATACAGTATTTTAACATTTCTTTTTGTATTTAAGTTTAAATTATTTTCTATAATTTCTCATTGGATTTGAAATTGGTATTTTTTCTTGGTGATCAAGTTAGATGGAAAATCAGTTAATAATATATTTAATATTACATTTTATTCATAAAGAATAACGGTTGTTCATGGGGCTTAAGACTTCAGTCACATAATATATTTCAAATAATTTTTTTACAGCTATAAGTAATCATTTTATAGATTGTTTAAAATTTTAAATTCAAATCACTTTACATGAGCTATTAAACAAAACGCCTTTTGAGTCGTTTCTATCTTTAAACGAATAACCAGATCTTAAAAAAACAGTCCACTGGGTTTACCCTGAATGGAAGCAGTTTTCTTACCTTATAACTTATAAGCTATACCATAATGGAATAACGCAAGGTAACAAGGTTACAGGGTAAACAATGGGTACATTCGTTGTTCGGCCTAGGTTCAAAGAATATATCCGCCAAAATGTATTAAAATCGGTTAACACATTTGACAGTAATCGTTGAACCAACATCCAGTTAGACATACAGATGAGTTGTCAAATGATCAATTAGCCATAATGTTCTAGGTTAAGTAAGTATGTATTAGTAATATGTTGATATAATGTATGTGTCTGAAGGATCATCTGTAAATACATGATCAAAAATATGGTCATGTTTTAGAGGTATAAATTGCATTATGTGACAGCGTCGAAATCTTTATAAGTGAGAAGTGATCTCTGATGAGCTGAAACAATTACCATTATTTTTTACGTAGGCATACTTATTACAACTCGGTACAAACTAACTGTTATAAGCTTAGCTACCAACTCCCATGGCTTTTATTAGTGAACACAGTAGTTATCATGACAACTTGTTTGAAAGTTAAACGCCCATATTACCTAAGGTAGCTTTAACTTGGCGTCACATCAGGATGCGGCTTTCTGTATTATAACAGTGAAATTGTGACAAATAAAATGGTTTTATAACATCAAAAAAACACAAAAATTATGTAAAATTACTATTTTAAAATTAAATAGCTAGTAAACCTACCACAATCACGCTGTTGTCAAATTAAGATGTGATTTCTGGCGTGTTCATGTTTCTTGTATATAGTTTCCCGGTTAATTGGTCGTGAAAGATAGCACAGGTAATATTTTTCAGCAATATCCAAGCACAGGCGCATGCGCAGAAGAGATATACGTATTTAGTCCGTCAAGGTGGGAGTGTAGGGGACGCGAGAAAAGGCCAGTGTTTTTGCTGTTTTCATAGCTAGACTTTTTTTGGCCAAAATAAATAAAATATTGCCCAGTACAAACATAAGAGTTTGATTTTATTCACATGGTGATATCAACAGTTGTTGAATATTTGTCAAGAGCATAGCGGCATTATATAACAAACATTTAAATCAAGAGAAAAAGTTGTAATTTAATTTCAGGACAACCTTGTCAGATGTTCAAAATTGGCTAGGTCACCCACCATGTTTCTACTGGGGAAATATTTGATTTATTTTGACAAAAAATAATTATATAAAAATGCTCCACAAATACCATCATAAACTCGCGTTCACTACACTCCCACCTTAATAAAGTATATACAGTGCCCATAAGTTAAAATGTTTCTATTCAACCAATCACTCGCGTGCGCACACGCACACACACACACACACACACACATATATACACACATATATACACACATATACACACACAGCTCCTAGGACGAAATATAAACTCAATGCAGACAATCACCGATAAAGATAGGTATTTGGTAGAGTTCTTTACTATGGAGATGCTATTTCACCAATATACTTTACAAACCTTCTAGAATGGTAATGGCGAACCATTTTCCTTATATACACCCTATATATATGTATATAAGGAACCATTTTCCTTATATACACCCTATATATATGTATATAAGGAAAATGGTTATATATGATATTTATGTATATATATATATATATATATCTTCTCATTGAGATAGAAATTCGCCATGGGTCCTTATAATATTGGCCTTGAACCGTAAAACCGCAACACCAAGGGTGTAGAAATAAACGCCACACGGTTTTCAAACTGTAATACGCGTACCACCATTACGCGCTAATGGAGTGGGGTTTTATTTAGCACCGCGTCTTACTACCCATTCGGGTTATTTACTATTTACGCTAATGGTTTTAGGGATTAGGAATGTTATATTTAGAGGAAGTGTACCACCATTCGCGTGAAGGGAGAGTATAAAATTATTTTGGGAAAACTACCCTCAGTACACTCGCACTCGAATGAGATTCGAACCTTGATCCACCCGTCAACTGCATTCTAGTCTACCACGAGAATAGCACGTTAGCCCACGCGGCCATCAAAGCGGGTTTGAGTTTTATTAATAACAAATATGTTTTGATAAAAGTGAGTCTGATAAATAAAATGCTAATGCACATCTAACATAATAGCATTCACTGCTATAAACTTTTCTTTTCTGAGTTCACGACTTTGTTTAGCTTACACAAAGCCTTATTAAAATTTGGAACGACCGTTTATACTTTACAAGATAACAGGGTTGTTTTTTTTTATGAAAAGCTGAGAGAGATATGTTAGTTAGACCATGACCCCGAAAGAAGTACTGTAATGGTAAATGTTTGGGAAACGCTGTTGAGCCCGTTCTGAGCCATGTCCACCATCCTCCACAAACCCCCCACATTGCTATGGTGAGGGTTGTACCCGCTGATTACACTTTAATCCACACCGGGAGCGCCAAACAAGCGTGATTCTCTCCTGGAATGGTTGTTCCATGCAAATACTAATTACACTCGCGGTAACGTGACGCCTGTGAGCTATGTTACCCGCGATGACGGGACTGTAAAACCTGCTGGAGGGATATAAACCAGACACGCTAGCCGCACCAAGCCTACTGGAAGCCAGGATTTTATTTGTAGTAATACGCACGAGGGACAGTAGAATACCATCTATTTAGAGCCCCTAGTCTGAGGGGACAGGATGGAGGTAGGGAATTTCAAGGACATACATTACCCATCGAGGGAACAAAAATCTGTGTATCTTGTTTGTAACTAGACAAACTATATATATCTCAGAAGCCCAATATATTACTACTTAAAATTAATTTAATTCATATGATGATTAGATAACCTTTTAGGGTTATATTATAATTTTACCTCAATTGTATGACATTTATAGGACTAACGCATTAATCCTATAAATAAAGAGAGTGTATTAAGCAAATAAAAATATTTTAATCTAAGTAATATTATTACAGCCCCTAAATATATGTCTGCTGAGCCTATACATGTCCTGTAATTTAAGATATATTTTATTAGGCCTACAAAACTAGTATCAAATTAATGAACACTTAATTCACCAAATTTAATGGTTATATATACAGAACAGCTGGGATCGTTATAGCCTTGGGCAGATCAGGAATGGAAAGGCTTCCTTAGATTTGAAGTATAATGCACAATTTAAAACACTTAAAGCATTATTAACAATAAAGGTATATTTGTTTGGGTATCCGGTGTAATGTAAGATCTATTTATGGCGTGATCTATTGAGGGAAAGGTAATAATAATTGCAATTACATTATTTTGGAGGAAATGTTGTAAAACCATTATCAAAGTTCGAAACTCAAGAGAGTTGGTCAAGATTGAACCCAGATGTCCCGAGTTTGAGTCAAACGCACTTCATGCCCAGCCAGCCCAACCCCCAATCTAGGGTTAAAACCACTAAGCTTTCATAATCATGACTACATATATCATAAATCATAAAGTCAAGAGCACTTCAATCTGACATCCATTACATTAAGTTCAAAATGTGTCCCCTGATAGTTTGGAATATACCTTTATCAATAGAAGAACCTACAACAATAGTAACATCGTATAGGGCAGGGATGGTGAAACATTTCCGACCAGTATGCCACTTTAAGGACTAGCTGAATTTTGAAATAGTCCAGTGGGCCAGCTTATATTTACGTTTTTAATAAGTATTTAAAAACAAAAACTTATTGAATATTATTAAATTTAATAAATAGATTGGATCAGATTGTAAATATTTTAATAATATCTAAATTTTAAAAAATGTATTAAATTGTCAACATGAGTGTTTTGGACAATATTTATTTCGTAACTTAAAGTAATAACATCGAAAGTAACATTTTCAGAGAAAAAAGACAATATATATTAAAATCAAACACATATTTTACTAATCAATATTTATGTTCAGTTCACAACGTGCTTCAACAGAACATAAGATGCACAAGTAGGAGCTAAGATAATTTTTAGCCAATGACTTTACAAAGCTAATTGAGACAAGACACTGGCTGTTGAAATATATTGATTACAAATATTGCACTACGTAAGGAAAACTTATTTAATGTTTAATTTTTTTATGTCGGCGTGCCACCCAAATAGTGCTCGCGTGCCATATATTTTCCGTCTCTAATAGGCTTATAAGGAGTCAGGCTCTCAATATATTGGATTGCCATTGATGGGAGGTCCAACTTTAAATCTTGTCTGGATGCACTGGAGGTAGTTTTCCTCATGTGATTTATTATTGTAATTTTTTTTCATTTCTTCTCCACGCTAATATGGATAAATTTCTTTTTAGTCACCCTACCAATATTTTACCTCTAAAAAAATTAAAACAAGACGTTGATTTTGTGTGTGAGATTGCCAGAAACCATCTTTAAAAATGTTGTCATTGAAGTAAATATCGGTTCTTAAATATAACTACACTACAGGAAAATTGTTACAACTCCGGTAATATATAGAATTGAGTAAGTCATAAATCAAAAATAACGGTTCATCAGATTTGATTACAAATTAGTATTTATAGATGTCTCTTGCCCAAAAATATTTTCTAATTATGAATTGGAATACATTAAATTACCCGCTTCGGTGGCCGCATGGTCTAAGGCGCTAATCTCACAGAAGACTAGACTGACGAAGATCGGGAGATCAAGGTTCGAATCTCGGTCTTGTGTATTGAGGATGGATTTTCCAAAATGGTTTTTCACTCTACCTCCACGTAAATGTTGGCACACTTCCTCTAAAGATAACCTTACTAATCTCTAAGACCATTAGCATAATAATAGTACATAAGCGTATAACCCAAACGGGTAGCTAAACGCGATACAAAAAAACCTAATTTGATGATTACATTTATTTTGAGTTAAGATTATATTTTTTATTTCTCTTAATGTCTTTAAAAATTTTCAATAAATAAATTGTCTTAATTTATGTAGTAAAACATTAAAAATATATTACCCTCCTCAGCGGGGTAGTTGGCTAACGCACTAGTTTCATGTTGAGCTAGACTGCCGGTGACGGGCAGATCAAGGTTGGAATCTCGGTCGGGGGCTGGGGGGGGGGGGACANGGGTACTAAATGGTTTTCCACTCTACCTCCACTCAAATGCGGGTTCACTTCCTCTAAATTCAACCTTCCCAATTCCTAACCCATTAGCGTAATTAATACTTAAGCGTATAGCCCGAACGGTTACTAAGACGCAGTGCTAAATAAATAAATAAATTAATTAATTAATTAAAAATATATTATTTTTTATTTCAAATGTCTATTGTGTTATTTTTCTTGGCAGTCAAATATGTATTTAAAATAAAATTAGCTATAGCACGTACATAAAATGTATTAAATTGTTAATATGATAAATTATATAATGACACAGCATCTTGTGTAATACAATTTATATGATGGTTGGTGAAACGGCAGGATATATATTTGAGCAAGCCCATATAACGCCTACATAAACAGTATTACTATTACTAATCTATTGCGGACATTTGCATCTCGCTCTACTCTGGACCCAACATGAATTAATACAGACGGGCCGAGTTGAGAGTACAACACCGCCCCTATAAAGTTAATGAACGCAAGACAGCGCACACAGCTGTACGACTGGACAGTCGTTTGACGTCTGTCACGAAGAGCCGTGTCACTAATATTCATCTCGCCACACATATATCGATGGTTAGGAATTTTACAGGAGTTCGTGTGTTTAATAATACAGTTTTTTTTCATTTGATTCAACCTATTACCATTCAAAGTAATGCATGAAACAATATGCCTTCAGTAATTCATGGATACTAGAGTATGATGCTCACTTTAGTGACAAGCCCCTTGTGTTTAATTTAAAGAGAGAATTAGGAGGTTATATAATATTATGAGTAACTTGAGTTTTATTTCAAATGAAAATAGTATATTCATGCAGTGTTCTCCCCTTTTGTTTTTGTTAAGTTTAAAAGGGATTAATGGAATTTGACCAAAATTGGTACACAATTAGCTCTACTCCACTGGGACATCTTTTGTTTATAAATACAGTAGTCTTTCTTGTTTGAGTTAGGATACACCCGTTGTACGTATTTATACACAGGATGAACGATGTGTGGTCACGTGGAAAAACAACGATTATAAGTAAAAAAAAAAGAAACCGCTTTTAGCTATATTTTATATTATAATAATACATAGGCGTACGTATGTTTATATCTACAAAATTATGTTGTAATTTGCTTCTTTAAATATGTATTAAGTACTTTTTATACGTAAAAACAGCGTAGGAATTGTAATAATTTTCAACTATTCCATTTAATTCGAGTTTTCGATAGATCGAGATGGGCCCGGTCCCATTAAACTCGAACTATCAAAACTAGAGTCCATTCGCTACTGGAGGAGTCGTCTAAGGTGACAGCGAAAGTTACTAGATATATACTCTAATGTAGCCAATCGCCAAACCATATGATCTGGTCCGACCCCCTAGCTCATTCAGTGGAGTGTCTCTCTACTGAGAAAAGGGCCTCAGGTTCGATTCCTAGCATGGTCGATATATTTATCATTGGTGAAATGTGAGTTCCCCCCCTTTCACATTGAAAAATTAACGGCTAGGGGATGGATGTTGTGTTTGTCCTAGTCTTATGTTAGATTCTAAAGTATATGAAACTACGACAGGTCTAGCAATTCCAGTTGTGGAAAATATATGTCTCGAAAATAAAACTGATTCAAGCCCCAGGCTGGAAACAGTAATGGATGTAAAGTAAAAGGTTAACATAAGTGACCTTCAACCAATTTTTGCAATTAAAATCTTCTGCTATCAGTTACCACTCCCCACAGTGTTGAATGGACTGCACACTGTAGTAGTAGTAGTAGTAGTAGTAGTAGTAGTAGTAGTAGTAGTAGTAGTAGTAGTAGTAGTAGTAGTAGTAGTAGTAGTAGTAGTAGTAGTATCAGTAGTAGTAGTAGTATTCTTCTAGACCAATAATTATGTGTCAGGGTGGTCATAATTCAAACTTTACGGCTCCAAAGGCTGACAGGCATGTAATATATGGCCAACATAAAGTAACACAGCATTGAAAAGCCAATCCCCAAGGGTTGTTTAGATCCTACTTAACCTAACTTAACATCACGATATAGCATTTATTTATTTATTAGGTTTTCTGTCTCACAACAGGTAGCCTACATTTCTTTTGTCAGTGAACTTAGACCACCAATGCTCTCTGTCCTCTGCCTCCTCCTTCATCTCACAAAATTTCCTTATTTCCTTAAAATCATCTCGTATTTGAATCCTTCTTCCTTAGTTCCTCTTTTCCTCAACCTGTCCTTCTATGACATCATGCAGAAGACAGTTCCTCCCAAAGATGTGTCCAATACAGTTTGCTTTGTACCGAAGATTCACATTCAAAATGTTTCTCTTCTCACCCACTCTCCTTAGTACTTCTTCATTTGTCACCTTGTCTGTCCACCTGATATTCTCACGTCTTCTCCAGCACCACATTTCAAATCTCTCCAAGTATTTATTTTCCATTTTCATAAGGGTCCAAGTTTCTGCTCCACACAACATGATGCTCCAAATGTAGCATTTCATCAGTTTTTTCCTCCAGTTATCAACTCAAATCGCTGGTCAACATTAAACATTTGTATTAAAATAACATAAAAATTTGTTGAAAATATTGAAAATAATACAAATTTCAAAAACATTCTATTGATATAAGTCTTAGAGATGAGAATATTGGTCAAAAGAAGTGTAGACACACTAGCATAGAGAGAAGATGGAAAAACCGTACCTAATGCACCCATCCAAGACTTTAACCTTGACCTCCCAGACAGTGGTACTCCAAATTATTGTGAGACTGACACCTGATACCTGACACCTGATACCTGACACCTGATACCTGACACCTGATACCTGACACCTGATACCTAACACCTGACACCTGATACCTGACACCTGATACCTGACACCTGATACCCCCAGAGTTGATATACAATCTCTTAGGTCGATTATAACACACTTGGAGCTTTACAAGATGGTCAAATTTCCTTTCACTTAAACTTGTGTACAGAGTATGAAAAAGTATTGTGATTTTGAACAAAAAATCTAATGATTCAAGGATGTGTATGTATTGATGTTCCCCAGATTTATAAAAAAAAGTCTTATTTGAACAATAATACAACACAAAAACTGTCTGGCCAATTTATTATATTTAGAAATGTTTCTAGCTTAAAATTTAAATATGAAAATATAAACTATATTTGAGCTATAGATAAAGCAACGAAACCTTCTCCATGATTAAATAGTCAAGCTAATATAATTAGTAATTACATTTATAGCCGCATCTAAATGTGACATTCTTTAAATTTAAAAATGACACCTGGACACAGGAATCGAACCCAGGACCTTTAGCTTAGCATACCAATGTTTCAACCTCTGAACTATCCAGGAATCATCCCGTGCTCACGGTCATTCTTCACTCATATTTTAAGGCAGAGTCTGTGATGGACATGCAGAAATCGTCAGCTACATACAAGTGATCAATAAAGATCACAAGTTATCAGATAACGCAGCCACCTTCGACTTGGTAGAGCATTAGAGCATACTAAACCAAAGGTCCCAGGTTCGATTCCCATGTCCAGGTGTCATTTTACAATTCAAAGACTATAAAACCTTCTTTATTTCTAAAAACAATTTTAATCTTTGTCTTAAATTTAGTTACGGTACTATGTAAAGAGTGTTTTGCCTAAAATAGTGTTATAAAGGTTAAATATTATTTTTTTTTTAATAAAGGGCTGATATCATAGCTCAATGCACTGTTTTAAAAATTGTTTTTAAAAATATAATATTGATCGTGTCCAAAAAAATAAAATATGGCAGTTTAGGGGGCGAGGAGGGGTGAAAAGCACTGACAGTTGAAATGGTTGTGCACATTCAATTTGATAGCAAAATTTGGATGTTAGGGGAATTCAACAATTTTATATCCGGTACTGAGAAGTGTGCTAAGAGTGAATAAAGAAATAAAGTGATAGTTTTAAGAGAGAGGTGCTGATATAATGGTGTTTGAAGGGGAGTGCAAGACATTATTTATTTATAATGCGCAAAACATAATCAAAAAACACGAATGTAGGATGGTAAGATGTATGAAATGTGTCCCCTTGTCCTGAAGCTGATTCTGTTTGTAGGAGGGAAGTACGCGGTATTGATGAGTGGTGACTTGTACATATACAACGCTGGTCCCAGTGATGGCTACAAGAGCTACGCCTGTAGGACCGTGCATCGTCTCACAGGGGAGGTGCATAGCAGTACCTACCCTGGCCGCATCATCATCACAGGTACCATCAACAAGACAACACGAGCAGGGCCTCACCAACAGAAGGAAGTATTAGTAGGGACAAAAAAAATCATATTTGGGGATTAATTGGAGTGCTCAGCAACTATTTATTAACTTTCATAATATATTAAGTGATCTCCTATATATGTAACCATCCAATAAATATAGTAAATATATATAATAGTAAACATATATAATCTAAATCATATGAACTATATTTTATTGACAATATATTCAAACTTAAAAGTGAATTTGTAAGTAACAGTGACAATATTTTTTTAAATTTAAAAACTTGTAGTCATCATAGTTGTTGACTATTGTTCTTTAACTAGAAATAATTCCAATACTGTAAAAAAAACTGTGCATGTAAAACTACAGTAAGCTACATATGATGATAAATGCTAAACATCAGTAAAATGAATGTAAATTTTGTATAGTTAGGTTTACGCACAGAAACGTTTAAACATTGTCTACTTGCAAATCCTTTCATTTCTTCCCGTTTAGTCAGAACAAGCTTCGATCCTAATTAGTTCAGACTAACAAGGTTTAACCAAATTTACTGAAGACAAAAAATATTTCCATACATAAACCTATTTTAAAACTTACAAACAATATTTTTTAGTTCTGGCATTGCTAAAGGTTCTTCAATTTTCACACACATAACCTAAAATATGTTATATCAGCATTGTTTCAAATCAATCATCAGAATTGTTGTAATATTTTTTAAAACAAACTATTAGAATTATTTCAAGAATATAAATGTGTAATATATAAACTATTCACCATATCTGAAGTTTTGTTTCTGTTCGGACAGAACCAAAGGGCAGTGTCCAGCCGAGGATAACAGTAGAGAAGCATGTGACCAAACAAGTGAAGGCCGGAGAGGACATCACATTGCCATGTGTGGCGCAGGGATTCCCTGTTCCTACATACAGGTAGCTCTTACACCATCTTATTCACCTTCTACTATGAACTATTGAACCTCTTTCCTATTATTTTTTTATTGTTTTAAATAGGTACCAGGTATATATTCACTTTATATGGTTTCAATAAAGTAATGGTTTACAACCTCAGGGTTGCAATGCGTGTTGATTTTATAGCTTTGTCTTTACTATTTAAGTGGTTATACTGATTATAGGAGTGTTCAAAATTCAAGTAGAAATGTAATTGGTTAAAATGATAAAAACTATCAAGTTATTGTTTAGGCTCCTTTTGTTTATTCAACTCTGACAGTTGCTTGCCGACTTAGTTTGTTGTAGCATTATCGTGTTCAGGCAAATGACGCTGCTTAGTATAGCTTCCAAAATACTCACTGGGCTCGTTGATTCTATTTTGAGTCATCTTAGTTATATTCATATAATCATTATTATTATTATTATTATTATTATTATTATTATTATTATTATTATTATTACTATTACTATTATTATTATTATTATTATTATTATTATTATTATTATTATTATTATTATTATTACTAGCACCACGTCTTACTACCCGTTCGGGTGATACACACTTATGCTAATGTGTAATGATAAGATGATTGCGAGATGAAATGGAGGACCTACAGTTTAATGTGGGATCCGAACCACGGTGGAGGCCTGGCATTCCACACATTCACAAGTTGTTATAATCATTAAATAAGCTATTTATTTATAGTAATCAAATCAAAAACACAAGCTTAACATTACGCTTATTTTGTTTGCTGGCCGGAAAAAGAGAGGATGCTAAAGAAAATTATGGAAATGAAGTATGTAGGAAAATAACGCAAGGGGGCCAAGAAATAGAAGGAAGGAGTATATAGCAGAAAGTGTGCAAGTGAGAGGAGAGGAATGGAAGCAATTAAAGGAGGAAGAATGGTGGAAGTATAGAGGAAGGTGGAGGCATTTTACTAAACTGACCAGGCCACAGGCTGGAAACAGTTGATAATGGTAATGATTATGATGATTATGGTTTGTTGGTGAAGAGGTCAAGATTCAAATTCCGACAGAGAGTAATGGGGGTAATTTTTCCTAAACGTTTTCCCCCTTCACGCAAATAGAGGTACATTTCTTATATATTTTTTGCCTAACCCACAAGTGTAATTAAATGTGGATAACTTGGACAGGTAGTAAGATTCAGTGAAAATAATAATTTAAAAACTAGGATATGAATACTTGCAGAGTGTAGGTTATCAATAGATTGCAATGGCCTCAAAGATAAAAATTGAGGTCAAACCCTGAAAATGTTTGTAAACCACTGCAATAAAGTTTAGGACTCACATTATTTTGTGGTTTGATTGTATATCAATATTAATAAAACTTACAAGTGTCTGTATAGTCACCATTTAAGGCAAATGTTTTCCATAAATGAAGGAAACATTTATTTTATTTTGTTCAATAAACTCTTTATAATGGTGTGGCCTTAATAATGAAAACAAATGTTTGCTTTATAATGAAACTCTTGAACACACTAAGTGTGAACTGTATCAACCAACAATTTTTATAAATAAATTCCACTGAATAAGTAAACAGTAATCATTATATTAAGTAACATTGTTGTTAGGTAACAAATATTATAATATTTCAGTAGAAGAAATATTTTTTAAACATATGATGAGAGAGTTACTTTGTTCATCTGTGAATACAATGATCCTCACTTTTTATATCACATTCTCGCAAAATAAAAATATCATTTTTAAGATAGGACACTATAAATGCTGTTGAAGCGAAGGGAGTGTCCAAAATTAGGGAAGTGTGGAGAAAGTTAGTGAGGATGGATTAAGTACGGAGTTGTTTTTTGAGCTATATGCACAGTTTCTTGCTTACCACATAAGGGAACGGCCTGATTAGGTAATTTGTGGTAGATAATAGTAGATTCAACTGTTTATAAAAAAAATAGATTGCATCAACATTCTTAACTCTTAACGAGAAAGGTTCCTTTACAGCGTTTAAGGATTCTTTTATGGTATCTATTTTCAGAGACAACGGGTGTTTCCCCCCTTATAAGAATCCTCGCCCTATCAACTAGGTGTTTGTTCCAGGTGGTTCCGAGAGGACCGCGACCAGCTGCTTGCTGTCAACGTGGGGGAGCGAGTCAGCGTGTTGGCAGCGGGGTTGTTGAGGGTCGCCAAGGTTCGGCTAGAGGACAAGGGGAAGTACTTGTGCTGGGTCAACAACTCTGCGGGTGAAGAAACTGTTCAGGTCACACTCACAGTCTCAGGTTAGAACACGACCTTCAGGTCAGGTCACATGGTGGGGCTGACTTTTCAACCAGGAGGCTGAGGGAACATTTTTGACTGGCCACTTTGAGGGGGTGGGTTCTCACCTAGTGATGTTAAACTCTCCTTCTAGGTAAATGCAGGTGCACAAGGGCGTAGACAGCATTTTTTCCTAGGGAGGATCCGGGGGGAGGGGAGGGGAACTTTACAGTCAACCCATAAGCCAGTACTAAAAAAAAGCAACATATTAACTTCACCCTTTGTTTCATTTCCAGAAATTTAGGGAGGCAAGCCCCATATCCCACCCTGGCTATGCCCATGCATGTAATCAGAAAAATCAGTCAAAATCTTCAGTAATTTGAAAACTAGGAAGTTAAATAAAAAAAACTAGCATCAGGGAGTACCTTTCATGCAGTTAACGAGTATATTTCGCAAAATTACAAAGAATATGCCTTTTTTCATCTAATTTAAAAAAAATCTAAACTAAAATAAGTTTTTTTGGATGCAACATTACAGAAATATCTAAACTAAGACTAGTTGTCTCAAATGCAAAATTATAAAGGACATCTTATCAAAATAATCTTAAACTAAAAATAGTTTTCTTGGATTTGTTGAAAACCTTTTTAGCACTTTCTTCTCAAATTCCTCCTTTTTTCCCACAGTAGTTTTTTCTGTGCACACTCAGTAAACATAGCCTATTGAGACACTCTCGTCACCGTTGACCTTAGTCAGGTCTTTATTCTCCGCAAGGTACTGAATGACCGCTCTATGGTACAAGTGGTGCATAGCTGACCAAGAGAGATGAGCAGAGTCTTTTGTGTGTTTGGGTAAAAGATTTCCGCCTCTTTTACAAGGTATGCTATGTTCAGCTCTTTTAACTGCTCTTTGCTGAGTTTCTTCCCTTTCCACATGGTGTACCATAGTTCAGCTTCAGAGTTTGAGTCTTACAATTTATAAAAACTCGAGAACTGCTTGGCTTTCATCTTGAAGTCTTGAATGGTCATCTCCAACATAGTAAGAGGGTGTAGAGCCAAAAGTGAAAAGTAGGTGAATGTTCTTCTGAGAATATTACATTTGTAAGAAAATGAACCAGTTCACCAAATACTATACCAGCTGTGTCATTGTAGAATAATTTACATTTATTATTAAGATAAAAGATGTAAAGAGACCAAGGAATAGTTTTAGATAAAAAATGAGGCAATATGAACAGTGCATCCATAGTGCTGAGTATCCAGCATTGCAAAGCGTATACCGTTGAAAGATGACTGCAGAATCAGTTCAGTCCCCTTAAAAGAGATATTGTGCTCACCACGCTTAAACCTGAACTGAAACTATGATGCACCGGGCCGGGCGAGCAAGATCATTTGCGCCACTAACAGGATGTTTTTATTGAGGATGCTCCTGGCCAGGGCATTCATGTCCTGTCTAGCTGTCACGCTACACTCCTCCGTGTTTCTTCCATGCCGGTGCGTACAATAAACCTCATGTGTAATAATGGTTTCAATAATTTTTTGATGAGATTATTTAGTGCTTTGAACAATATCCCCAATAAATGAGGATTTTTACTTTTCACAAATTTATAAATTTCTGATAGAAAATGAATTTCATTTTCTGTAATAAATTTGATTTTTGAGTTGTAAACGCTAAAATGAACACATTGGAAAATTTGATTCAATGTATATGTTGATCAACTTAGAGTAAGATAAGAGCTTAATAAAGGCATAGTGTTGTGGTATGTGCTGACATATTTAAGGTATTCCAAAACCAATATGTCAAAACTTAACTTTCCCCTATGCGCATTTCTCTTCTAAATTTAGTTGAGTATTTTTATTTATTTACTTGATTTAGGAGTGGGCAGCTGCCCCCCTTCATCCCACAGCTATGCCCATGCGGTACTAATCATTTCATTTAATCCTGTACTCGACCATTTTACCGCAGAGTAAGTGGTTAGTAATATTGTATTGAGCCTCTAATAACACTAGTAAAAAAAGAAAGCTATATCACTTAAAAATATTTTATTTTATTTTAATTACATTATTACATTTAATTAATTAAATGAGGTATTTGACATGCACTTTCTGAACCGGTTTATTATATCAGCAAAGGAAAATTTCTATGGCCGGGAAAGGTATTTTCACATACCTTCCAGGGTTCCTTTACATGCCACAATCGACTTGGGATCGACAACTTTACTTCTCCTCCAAAGGAAGTTGTGCTAAGGATTTTTATCGCTCAAGAAAAATTCGTCAATCACTGCTAGGTTTGAATCCATGAACCTCGAGTCTTGGGGCGAGCACTTTACCCCAAGACCACTGAAGTTGACCTTAATAAATATAATAAGTACTAAAATGAATTAATGTAAGTGTAGATCCAACCATATTGACACTACTCCATTTATTCTTAAAGGTAGCAGGCTTACCTTGATGAGTTCTACTATGGTGCAGCTTGTAAGATAGGGCCATAGTGTAATTCATAAAGGTAAGACTGCTACCTTTCAGGGTAAATGGAGTGTATATTCTTATATTTTAGAATATAAACGATTTGAAATTCATAGGGGTTCATGCGTCAGAAACAAATTATTTAAAAACCTAGTTACTTATGTTATTTGGTTAGAGGCATAGTATGTTAAACTGTATAGCAAATAATTATGTCAAATGTAAACAAGAGCTGGTGCATATAATGTATGTAAGGCTCTATGTTTTATAGGAACAGAGTATACTTTGACTAGTTCATTTTTATTTTTCATTAATATGAAATATTTTAAAATCAGCTTTAAGTTAGCTTCTAATGTAGATGTTGTTCAATTAGTAATAAGTTAATCAATAGTTAAACGTTTTAGACTTAGAAGCTATTTTTTATTTTTACATTCCAAAAAGACTTCGTGATTTTCTCTTTTGGCTATATTTGCTTTAAGAAGAAATCCACCTTTAAGACTTAAGCCATGTAATATAAATCGACTAGTTTTTTCCAAACAAAACTTAACTAACGTAATTATAATTGGTAAATCATATAATGAAACTACAAAAGTATAAACTGTTGGTTTTGAAATAAAATAATGTATAAAATTAACTAATTGTTATCATAATATTAAATGTTTGTATTAGTTGTTTGTCACCTCCCCCCTTGTGGGCCCTAAAATGTCAGGATGGGTTGCGGTCAAGGATGGGTATAGTGACCGAATATATGTGTGTGGTCTCGTAATTGGTTTTTAGGGTTTATTGTACTACGTTGCACTACTACAAAATGTGATGTTATTAAGAAGTTACTAAAAAGATATAAAGGACCTAACTTAAGAGCTCATGAAAGAACAAAGTATAGTAAGGAATACTTAAACAATGGCCTGACTGACAGTCTAGGTGATCCTAAATGGATAGGAACCCCGGAACCCCGGGCATGACGGTAGCCCTCCAGCACACATACTAGATGATCCGGCGTCCAACTACAAAAGTCATAATTAAAAATTATTTTGTTCAAAGATTGTAATTTTAAGATTTTAACACTAAAGAAACACATTTCGGTGATTACATGGTCTAAGGTGTCACCCTTACAATAGACTGGACTGCCAATAACAGGGAGTTCTGGGTTTAAGTCCTGGTAGGGTGTAGTGAAGGTATTTTTGAGAAATTGTTTTTCACTCTCTCCACACAAATATGGCTACACTTCCTCAAAAAATACAATCGTACTCATCCCTAACTCATTGGCATAACCCGTATGTGTATAACCAAATGAGTAGTAAGACGTAGTGCTAAACCAATTAAAAAAACATCAAGGGTAAAATAATGCTGAACATTACATGCCAAACCCATGTTGCTAGCTGGTAATGTTGGACTGTTCTTGCAGCCCCCTTGTCTGCCCACGTTCAGCCACAAAACCAGGTGGTTGATGTGGGTAAGGAAGCAGTCTTCCAGTGCATACCTGGGGGTCATCCCGTTGCCAAGGTGGCGTGGTACCGCAACGGGAAGCCTGTGGTCAGAGATGCAAGGTTTGAAGTGCTGTCGTCTCCAGAGAAACTCATGGTGAGAGCTCTGCAGAAAGAAGACCATGGGATGTACCAATGCTTCGTCAGCAATGAGTGGGATATGGCCCAGGCTACTGCGGAGCTACAATTGGGTGGTGAGAAAACCATTGTGGAGGTTGTGTCATCTCTAACCATGAACTGTAGCATTTATATTTTCACTAAATTAATGTGCAGGAATTGTACTCTAATGCCCTACAGAAATACTTGATCAAACACTTATCATTTTCTAACAAACATAAATTCTGTGTCCTTTATAAAGTGATATTCACTTAAATCATTTGAGTTTGTGTAACTGTGGAGATAGAACCTTTGTTTCAACAGCAAGTAAACAAATTGTAGATGAGGTGCATCGTAGGGTTTAAATGAAAGCTAAATTTAGATATGTTATCTCCCAGTGATAATTTTATATTTTCTAATTAAATTTACACATTATCACCGTTGTTTTGTACATTCACCAGCACTGTGAACAAGCTAATACTATAACTAGTGTGAAGGACTAGAGCTCACTTTGAAATTATTATCATTGATATTCCCAATGTAACACAAAAATAAAACCTGTTTTCACACTTTGAGATTCAAATTCACTAGAAGCTTATACCTTATCTTTTGAGTAGCCCAAAAGGAATAAATTTTCCTGGCAATAAAATTGTGTTATTTTGTTTTAAGTTAAAATATGTATGAATATAATATTTAGGATTTGTTAAACGGAAGTTAGGTGGAGTTATTTAGAAAAACCATGCACACTCCCAAACTTTACTAGGCTAAGTGGGATGGAATCAGATATCAAGCATTCATTTACAAACACAAAATAATAAACAAACAAAAACAATGAAAACCTCAAACAATTTTAGTTTATCAAATTTAAGGTTCAACCTTAGTTAAAATCAAATCAAAATATATTTATCATGAAATTTAAAATTAAATATATCTGGAAAGTAGGTATAGTAAGAAATTTAAAATACAGTAAAAGCTTTTTAGTTCGAAGTCCAAGAGATATCTAAAATAATTTGAGCTATTTAAAATTCAAACTAACCATATGTATGAGTATCTAGGCAGCTGATACACAATAAATTAATAGCCTAAAAATATGCTAAATGATATATAAGAAAAATTTTAACACAAAATATAAAAAAAAACTTGGACAAATTAACCTAGGAAAAGTGAAGACTTAAATCAGTCGTTCAGGGCATTATGTGACTACATTGTCACACAGAAAGGATTTAAGCTGAGCCAACACATCCATCATTCTAGAAAACCTGCTTGTCATTGGTGTAAATTTTGCGCTTTCTCTTTTAATATGCATCAATAACACTTAACTTATTATGATATTCTTAGCATATGGGGTGATTTAATAAAAATGGTTTAGCTACCGGTATATTTGAAATGAGTATAAACTAAAAATTTAACAATAAATAGGCTTCAAACTATGCAAATATTTTCTTCTAAAATTCAAATCAAATGTTATTTTTTAACATTGATTTAAATCCTAATATTTCTTTGAAATTGTACTGGAACATGACATTGTAATTACTTTCATTTAAGGAGTGTTTAGCATATTTGTTTCACAAGTTTATGCATGTTTTGTTAGTTTGAAGTTGTTTGTCTCTGTCAGATGCAAGTCCTGAGTTGTTGTACTGGTTCACCGAGCAGACCATACAACCTGGCCCTGCTGTGTCGTTGAAGTGTGTGGCAACCGGCAACCCACCCCCTCAATTTATATGGACCCTCGATGGATTCCCTGTACCTGACAATCCTAGGTAATGTACTGAGATATCAACTGCAATATGGAAAGTTTGAAGAAATATATTGCATTTTAAATTACAAAAAACAATATTAAAAATATATATATATTTCTTTTTTTCTTTATATATTAATTCATATAGTACAATATCATCATCAACTGTTTTCAGCCTGTGGTCGTCAGTTTAGTAAACTGCTTCATTCTTTCTCATTTAATTGTGTCCATTCTTCTCCTCTCACTTGCACACTTTCCATTATCTGCTCCTTCCATCTGTTTTAGACTCCCTTGCGGAATTTTTCCTAGATACTTCATCTGCATCATTCTCTTTGGCATCCTCTCTTTTTCCATCCTCATTACAAGCCCATACCTTCTCAGTCTTGCTTCCTCCACTATTTCATTTACTCCCTGTACCACAACTCTGTTCCGGATAATTTAATTCTTATTCTTATTTCTCCTCGTGACAGCAAACATGCTCCTCACAAACTTAATTCCCATGGCCTTCACTTTCCTTGTCTCTCTTACATTCAATGTCCATGTTTTTGCTGCATGTGTGACAATGGGTAGAAAGTATGTCCCGTATAACACATCCTTACACTTTAAGGGAACTTCTCTTCTTCATAGCAGGTATCTTATACACCTATTGAACAACTTTTCCTGCTGTCCTCTTTTCAGTAGAACCTCTCTACTACATCCAACATTATAGCTTTACTAGGCCTTACCCTCTTCCTTGTCACTACTATCACTTTACACTTTTCCATGTTAAATTTTATTTCACACTCTTTTACTTCCTCATTCCATTCTTGTAGTTGTTCTTGTACTTCCTCTTCCTTCTCCCCCCATATTCTCAAGTCATCAGCCAACATCATAACTTTCATTCTTTCCTCCCCAAGTTTTTTCATATTATACTACAGCATGTACTTTTAATATTGTATCTTCTTGGTTGGTTTTAAGATGTTTAGTTTGTGTTTGGGAGAATCTATTTTTACATTTATTATAGATGGGTCAGATCCACCATTTTATGAATCCAAATATTCATCTTGTGCAAAAAATCAAGATATGAATCATAAAAGTAATAGTAGACACAAAGAGATTTATTTTACTATACTATTTATTAAGTTGCTATAGAAAAAAATAAGTAATACCTAAATGTTTCCATTTATTGCTATAGTGTATTCATTACAATGTTCATACATTCAGTTAAGTGATAAATTAACTATCTGCAGTTTGGATTTTAAGTTTGTCCTACAATTATGTTGGGCTAAAACCACCAAAAAGCAGCATAGTAACGCAGCATAGTTCCATTTTTTTAAATCTTAAGTTTGACATTTTCTTACATCTTAAATATCCCTAAAGATTGAAGGTATTCGAGGATTTGAATATCACATCCATGGTTTGTATTTAATAGTATGTTATTTACACTCCATTTACCCTTAAAGTTAGCAAGCCTACCTTATACATTTTCATTAAAGAGTAGCTTATGAGATAGGGCCATAGTATAATGCATCAAGGAAAGACTGCTACCTTTCAGAGTAAACGGAGGTGATTGACTAGTGCAAGTATCTAGCAAAGGGAAATATGAAACTGAGAGATACCATTTGTCTGAAGAGAGTTTGGGAAGGAAAAAAAAACTCCAAACTGAGTGTACTTTAAAACATAAATTATTTATATTCTGCCTGATAAATCTTTGATTTAAGGTCATGACAGATATTAAAATACAAATGTTTCACTTTAATTCTTAGTACTCTTGAGCATGTTAGAAAGTTATCTTTTCATTTCATTAATATATATTTACCTGCCATTTAATTCTAGTTATAACAATTGAACACTATTATTTGGAAAGTAAGTTATAGTTAAGATAGTTAACATAAAAAAAGTTAAAGTTAAAATCAAATCCAACAATAAAGTTTTAATATAATCGTGAATGATGTTTTAATAATAGATAATAGTTTCAACAACAGTAATACAATGGACAAGACCACTTAGCTTAGATTATTCCGAAAATAAGTATAATAATAATATGTATCATTTAAAATAAATTGCCATGATTTTTTATGTAGATGACTAAACAAAATATGTGTCATAAGTATAAATATTAATATATAATTTTATACAGGCTGGCCATAAAGTCTGGACACACAGGCAATCCAAAAATTTACACCAGACTTATGGATCAAAATTAATAGTCAAGCTATTACATCTGTTAGTTACAGTTATAACCGCATCTAAATATTGGCATTGGCGTTCTAAGCCAAAGGTCTTGGGTTTGATTCCCGTGTCCAGGTGTCATTTTTCAATTTAAAGAATACATCAAACTAAGCTGGACAGCAAAAGTCGCTGTTTGTTCTTGCAGACGTAGCATAGCCTTATGCCACTATAAAGGTGATCAGTGTGTTTTCTGAACCATTGTTGCTAAAACCAGCAAGCGTGTATTTGCCTGTGTGTCCAGATTGTATGGCCCCTCTGTATATTAAGGTGCGGCAGACGGGAGCGCAAGTATTTTTACAATTTTTGTAGAATTGCAATTTATTGGACAAAATAAATCAAATATTTCTCCAGTAGCAACATAGAGTTTAGTTTTCTGCACATGCTAATATCAACAGATCTTGAATATCTGTCAAGGGTGTCCTGAAATTTTGTCAAAACTTTTCCCTTTATTTAAAAAGTTTTGACCAAATTCCAGGACACCCTTGACAGATATTCAAGATCTGTTGATATTAACATGTGCAGAAAACTAAGCTCTATGATGTTACTGGAGAAATATTTGATTTATTATGGCCAAAAAAATGTAATGCTATAAAAACTGTAAAATTAATCACACTTCTTCTGCATACCTACATCTATATTTTTATATTCAAAATCAGAACTATATTTGAACCCCCATGGAAGAACCTCTTGAACGTATGAAAAAAAATATTAGATAATCTTTATCTTATATCAGTCAAAAATTTAGCCGATCAATCAAAATTACGATTGTAAAATTCATAAATACATGACAGTAGTAGCGTTTTGGACTATTGGATAAGGTTCTTTCAATTTGAGGCATCCTCCATATACCAACATTTTATCTTATGCTCTGGAATAATAGTATTTTCCTCCCACAGATTCTTAGTTGGACAATATGTAACAATACACGACGATGTCATTAGTCATGTAAATATATCAAATTTAAAGGAAGAGGATGGTGGAGAGTATTCATGTACAGCCAGAAACTCTGTATCTCATGTGACGCACAGTGCACGTATCAACGTGTATGGTAAGTCCAGAGCTCACATAACATCTACATCAGGCGTCAGCAGCCTATGGTATGCATGCCAAGAGTGGCACGCGGAATTATTTTCAATGGCACACTTAGTGAATTGAACAATAATAATATAAAACCTTTATTTTTGATTAAAACCATTGATGTGAGTAATAATTGTGATCACGTGTTTTATGTTTAAATGATTCAATTGTTTTGTTTCAAAATTTCAAAATAAGGTTTTCAGAACTTACATATTTCTAAACACATTTATGACTTTTGTATTTATTCTGATTCCTATTAAAATATTAAATATTCAAGAAACAGTAGTTATTTAATATATTCGATTTAGAAACATGTTGTCACAATCAAATTTTACAAGATCAACTTAAATTTGTTTTAATAGTTGTACTAGTTAACTAATATAAAAATATAAATGATTTGTGTGGGCTTAGGTTGGTTTGGCCGCTGAGTGACTTTGCAATATTACTTCGGCACAACACTACTAAACGGTCACCGACCCCTGATCTAAATAAACATTAAGTGCAACATAATGTAGACCTGTTTATGCCTTACAGAAGCAAAATTACTTTCAATTCTTATAATAATACACTTTGTGACAAACAGGGATGGGCGCAAGAGTAAAAGTGCCAGATTCATCTTGTCTAGTTTTGGACAAATGGTGAGGTTGAGGTTCAAATCCTCTTCAGGTATACTAAGGTGGGTTTTCCTTATATAGTTTCTTCTTCTCCTTCCGCTCTAGTTAGGATTCACTCCCTCTATCTTATACCTTCCTCCTCCCTATCGTATGGCTGGTCGGGTAGTAAGGCAAATAACACATAAATACATTTGTGCAACTTGACATATTTATTACCTCAATTGTGTTGTTTCCTGTATTGTTGATCAAGATACACGAGTTTCAACTCATTTCAGGGTGTTTAGAATTACCAGAAGAGTGTATTTAGATAGTCTATATTAAAATTAACCTTTATGTATAAAAATTAATAGCCTACAAACTAAAGTTTTTTGATTTAGTAGAGCTTGAGTTAACTTCTCAGAAAGATTCAAAGTATCTAGTTGAGCAGATCATGAGTTCAATAAGTTATTAAAACTTCACTATTTAAATAAAAATTTATTATTTATTACAATTTTATCACAATTAAAACGAAACAGTTATAATTGTAAAGAGTTTAAATAATTTATATTTTTAAGGGAAAGCTCTTTTTGCTTTTTTTGAAGTAGTTTGTAATATATATTTGGAAGAAGTAAAGGTATAGAAAAGGTGAATAGAAAATCATCCTTAACCAATTTCCTTATTTTCCCTTTTATGGTTTTAGGTTTCTTCCTTTAGGAAGTTGCGTTGCGCGTTTCAAACTCCTCCCTGATGAGTTCAGGTAGAATGAATTGAGTAGTAACAATCAATTTTCTTAAAGAGGCAGCCATTACCTCTTTTTCAAGTAGCAGCAGTGTTATGTGTGAACTATGTTCTTTTCATTGTAAAAGCGATATAGTTTTTATTAATTTTATAAGTTTTCTATCCAACTTTCCTGTACCTTCTTCCAAATATATATTAAATAATAATTTAAAATTTAAAAAAATAAATTTTTTAAACTACAATGAAATAAAAAATCTACAGTGAAAATAATATAATTATGTTTTGGAAATTAAAATAACTTTTTTTATATTAAAATATTACCAGTTTGAGCTATTATAATGATAAAATTAATTTTTAAATACACTTGTGATAAGTAAATGAAAAATTAATTGATACATTTGATATTCCTGTAGCACAATTTTAAAACAATATTCAGGAAAATGACTGAGTGTGAAGATTTAGCTAAAGACAACCCTCCAATTTCCTAACTTGGTGCTGACCTTGTCACTATCCAAGTTACAGACAAACCTATTCTTCCAAAAAAGAAATTTAAGCAGTGTTTTTAAGCTATACTGAGTATACAGTTGAACCAAAGTGTACTTAATACAGTATTGCACTAAGCCATGTTAAAATTAAATCTTCTTTGTTATTCTTTTATTCTCTTCTGCTTATTCGAGCTTTAGTCTTCTATGACCACATGTTTCTGTGTTACATGTCACACCATCTTCAGGTCTTATTTATGATAATGATGATTTATTTTAATAGATATTATCGGAAGGTTTGTGAAATTTTGAATTATTATTATGTAAGAAACTTTTTTATAGCAAAAAACCCATATAACACCGAAACATGTTGTCATAGAAAACTAAAGCTCAAATAAGGAGAAGGGAATAAAAGAATAACAAAGAAGATTTAATTTTATCATTTATTACTTCTTACCAAATAAATATGAACATTACTAAAAACTAAGCTATGTGTTACACTAGTTTTACAAAGGATCCTTTCTTATACCTTCTATATCGCTGTCTCCTACCCTTCACTAAAGAACCAGTTTTTTCATTTGCTGAATGACTTTACAGCATTCCAATGGTCAGATGTCTGCACACTGCCCTTTTGAAGGGGGGTGGAGGAGGTGCGGGTCATTCCTCCCCTGTCCCACTCTCTTATTTATTCCAAATGAAGAATTTACAAACAACATCCAGACAAGTATAGAGAGAAAAGAATCCTTAAAAAAAGATGTCTAAAATTGCCGAGTTTGAGCCCAAGTTTCTATTAAAATTTTGGCTCAAAAATGTTAACACTGAATACTCTTAAGTTTCTAGTAAAATCCTTCCTTTTAAATCCCAAATTGTTATTACAAATCCTAATTTTATCTCATTCTCATATCAGAATGTTAAGATATTCCTGCATAAATATATTTATTAAAAGGAATTTATTTCTGGAATTTTTATTTTATTTATATTAATTTTAAGCTGCTTTCTAACTGTTTATTATTTTAATGTTTATAATTTGCTTTGGTCAAAATGTGGATCCACATTGGGTTAATTGCCATCAACAATCTAGGATGTATATTTTTGTGTTGCTAGAATAAACTCTTTATCATTAAGGCACACTAATATTTGTTATAATCATCTAAACTGGTGATTTTTTTTGTTTTGAATCCTTGACTTTGATGAAAGCAAACTTGAGTGATTTTGTAATTCAAAGATTCAAGGGATCTATTCAACTTTACATTACCCACCTCGGTGGCGTAGTTAGCTAACATGCTAATTTCATGTTGAGCTAGACTACTGAGGATGGGGAGATAAAGGTTTGAATCTCAGTCAGGTGAACTGGAGGTGGTTATCCTAAATGGTTTTCCACCCTCCCTCCACGAAAACGCGGGTTCACTTCCTCTAAATTCAACCTTCCCAATTCTTAACCCATTAGCGTAATTAATACTTAAGCGTATAACCCAAATGGGTAGTAAGACGTGTTGTTAAATAATAATAAGCTTTACATTATTATTTAAAGAAAGTGGTGTATTGCAAGATTTTACTGTATTTTATACTAAGAGAATAAAATCTTAACTTTCACCTGAACCTTGACTCGTTTCAGGTTTGCCGTTTATTCGATTGATGCCGAAAATTACTGCTGTAGCTGGAACTGATTTAGTTATTAAGTGCCCTGTCGCAGGTTACCCAATAGAGTCCATAATATGGGAGAGAGGTAACAAACTTTTTGGAATATATAGTAAATAGATATATTCTATCCTAGTTAGCATTAAATATATTTTTTAACATATTTAAGATATAATTTAGTAAAATGGTTTGGAAAAAATCTAACTTATGATCCTGTAAATATGTATGGTTACCTTAATGCAAAGTTTCCTAATTAAATCATGGGAGAGTATCTAATTACATTTGTCCTTGGCTGTATTTGAATAGTCAAGTACACTTGACTTGATGCAGACATGATGCAGACTTGATGAATGTACACTTATCACGCACTTGAGATTGAATACTGCAACAGTATATTTGGACAGCAAACTATCCTTTCCACACCCTTGAGTCCGCAGTGCTGCTTCCTACCAATCAGCTTAGAAACTATTTTAAACACCATCTATCGACCCTTTATTACAGATCACATTACTCTATGAGCTCTATCTCTAGAGGTATTTGATCCATGATCTCTAGCAGACAAAAAAATAAACAATTGCCAGTCAAACACCACATCAAGGGCGTGTCTAGGGTGACTTGCAGTCGCCTTTGGCCTCAAGGGTGTGTGAGTGGTGCATTGTCACACTTTGTGACTATTCAGAAGGATCTACACTTGATCACATGATTGTCAATACAACTTCCAAGTGAATGTCACGGGTCGACGGCACGTGAAGTAGACTATTTGGATACAGCCCTTGACTTACACAGATTCATAGATATGTGTTTGTGTTACTTACACTTACAACTAGCAAAGCCATTTATCAAGCACCACTCTGAACATAATAGGTGGAATTCCTAATAAGCTGGCGCAGACCTGATTCCATAATCATCATGTATATATGAGTGTTCTTAATAAATATATAGTCCTGTATGTATATAATTTTTCTTATAGTTACATATGTTTTTATATTTATGTATTTTTATAGGATACTGTACTGCACAAATAAAGTTTAACTTTCTCAAAGATTTATTTTAATAAGCAGAATCTTTTTAGCTTTAATTATCCTTTGAACAAATATTTAAACCATAAATACATAGTATTTAGACACTATTTGACTTGCACATTTTTTCAACTAGTGTGGAAACCTTTCAAACGAATTAGTCATATAAGTCGATAAATAAAGTGAGCTTAATAAAATAATAACATTTAAAACTAAACAAAACAAAAATGCAAAAATAATATAATCCTTCTTCTCTCCCTACATAATTTAGTTAACATCCTATTTTATACCTACAGATGGAACAGTGCTGCCGATGAATCGACGTCAACGAGTGTATCCCAACGGAACTCTAATAATTGAACATGCTCAAAGACAAGCTGACGCTGGCTCGTATACATGCCAGGCGCAGAATCGACAAAAGCACACGGCTCGACGAGATGTGGAAGTGCAGGTGCTAGGTACATTTGATTGTTATGTACTTAATCCACACAGCCAGATATTTACATAATTTCTAACCTTGAAAAATATACAAATTGGAAATAGATAGATAGATAGATAGATAGATAGATAGATAGATAGATAGATAGATAGATAGATAGATAGATAGATAGATAGAATTTGTTACATCTAATTATCTGTTATTAGTATCTGGAATATTCTAATTACAGCACACTTTGACTCACTTATATCATTACTGATAAACCTTTACCTGAAGCCCTTCAATAAAATTAAACTGAATTGTTTTATAAGTGTAGACAATGTTTTATATTAGCTTGGTTGAAAATCTTTGATTGGCTGTAAAAACAAAAAATTATAGCACTGTGTCTTACTACCTGTTCAGGTTATTCGCTTAAGTACTACTTTCACTAATGGGTTAGGAATTGGGAAGGTTGGATTTAGAGGAATTGAACCCACATTTGTATGGAGGCAGAGTGGAAAACCATTGAGCAAAAACCACCCCCAGTTCACCTGACTGAGATTTTAACCTCGATTTCCCCTTCCTCGGCAGTCTAGCTCAACACGATACAAGTGCGTTAGCTAACTACACCACCAAGGCAGGTTTGTAAAAACAAAATTATCATAAAAAGATGTAAATGGCCTAAGAACATACTTATTATGTTTAGGCCTAAAACAAACAATCTGAAAGAGTTAAATATATATAAAAAATATAAAGAAAAAAGATAGTTCTTTCAAAATAAACACTTATTCAAAATAACTAATACATTTAATTTTAACAAACAATCAAGATATTTTATACACTTTTATAGAACGCCTCTGTGGTATAGTAGTCTGAGTTCCTGGCAACAGATCTAGAGGTCCTGGGCTCAATCCCCAACACTTCCATAATTCATAAGTTTAGCAGTGGGTCTGGAACGAGGTCAAACTCAGCCTCATGAAGACACTTTAGGAGAAACTTGAATAAATAAGTAGCAGCTCCAGTTTAGAAATGTGAGATTGATGGCTGGAGGTTTCGTTGTGCTGTCCACATGACACCCTCTAGCTGCATATGTTGGCACTATCATCGCTAACAGTAGTGGCCGCTCGGTCGGTATAGCTTTCTTGTGGGCTCAAGCAACGGAGTTTTTTATACACTTTTAATTCTGGTAAAAAGTTTAAATGAACATATTGAATAAGATTGTTGTACATGCTTACAGTTCCTCCGAAAATCTTGCCAATCCAAGCAATGACTAACTTACTGCGTGAGGGTATGCGTGCTGCCATCTCATGCCAGATATTGGAAGGAGACCTCCCTGTAACATTTAGGTGGGAACGTAATGGCCAAGCCCTTCCAGCCCCGAATCTTAGCACCTCCACAAGACGTCTAGACGAGTACTCCACTTCACTTGTTATTGAGAGGATTACGTCAGCTCACAGCGGGAACTACACGTGTGTTGCGCAAAATGTAGCAGGTTCTGAGAGCTTCACTGTTCCCCTCACTGTCAATGGTAATGCTTCTAAATAAGTTCACATTTCTGTTGATAGTTGAGTTTTGTTTATCAGGAATATTTAACATGCACATTATGAGCAAACTGCTTAGTTTTTATTGGTTGTCAAAACAAAATTATTACTCAGAAAAAAAACATAATGGCTTAAGAAAGCGGCCTCTATAGGTAGGCTTGCATCAAAAATCCTGAAAGGGCTATAGTTTTTATTTTAAAAATACAAAATAAATCTATAAACCATCATCTAACACTGTTTAAGCCTCAGGTTAGGTCAGCTTGATAAATCAATGCCATCCTCCTCTATCTCCCCACCACTCCTCTTCCCTTATTTGAACACCCTCCGTAGTCTGCTATTCCTACCTCCTTCTTGTCCTACCTTGTGACCTTCTTCTCATGCTCTTTGGCTTAAACATTCTTTTCTGCAATCACTCTCTTCCCATTTTCTAGACATGTCCATATCACCTCTTTCTTGCTTCCTCTATTATCTCACTCAGGTCCTATATACCTGCTCTTTCTTATAAACCCCCATTTTTTAACCTACATCTCCTGATGACACCCAGCAAGCCCCCATAAACAACATACCCATCACCTCTACTTTCCTGGAATCACTCTAATCCATTGTCCATGTTTTGGCTGCACACACTATCATGGGGGCACAGTATATCTTGTACAATCCTTTTACATTTTCAATGACATTTATTTTTTCTAGAGTTAGATCGAATCTAGGATTTTACGAATTCAAATTTTGAATTCAAATCTTCATATGACTTTCAAATCCCAAACATAGAATTTGAATTTGAATCTTGGAAAAAGTTATGGCCCACAGAGGAAATAGAAATATAATGGAATAATAGAAAGTCGAAATAGTATCAAAATGTTTTTAAAAAAATCTCATAATCCATTCATTATAGCATTCATACATTCAATTGGGTGTTAAATTAATGGTCTGGAGTCTGGTTGTTGAGTTTGTTCTATAATTGTGTTTGTTCTGAACCACCAATATGCAGTATTCTAGCTTTAAAATAAAATTCAGTTGAAAAATTGAAAAAAAAAAAACTTTTTTTTTTAAGGAT
>CABFWB010000904.1:196594-210012 GCA_902151455.1 Timema bartmani
GTGTGGGGGGGGTGGGGGGGGGGTGGTTTGAAAGTTGTTGGTTTTATATAAATATGTTTCAAATAAAATATTTTTTTTTATAAATAGCCCTACATATTTGCAATGTTAAGTAATTTCATATCACAAAGAGTTATTGAGATATGATAAAAATAAGAATTTATGCATCAGACTGGAACCCTTAAAGTCATTTTACTGAAATATTGAGAGTAGCCATTTTTTTGGAATATTTAGAAATGTTTAGAAATGAAATTTAATCAAAATCGTTAGAGCTGATTTTGAGAAAATCAACTTTTTTTCTTTTCGGCCTTCAGTAAACTACCCTTAATTTTAGGGTTAGATATCCAATTTCAAAAACGCTCGGAGCAGCCCTATGAAAACCCTAGATACCAAGTTTTAGCCCGATCGGTAAAATAGTTTAGGGTTTAGTTGGAGAAACAGACAGACAGACAAATGGACAGAAATTCAAAATCCACTTTTTCGGATTCAGGGGGTCATGAAACAATGAGATTCATCAAAATTTTGGGTTTGATTTTTTTGACTATCACAATACTTTCTCTACCTGTAAGATAGCGAGAAAGTAAAAAATGAAATCTGGTTAGTGAGATAGTATTTCATGACAATAAAACTAGTAGTGACTTTAACAATGATTTAATTTCTTGAGGGGGGGGCGCCCCCCTCCTGGATCTGCCCTGTTTGCACCATCACTCCACCATTATTTGTACACAACTTCATACCACATTTCCTTGCTTCAGCACTCCAAGCCTCTTGTAGATCTTACACGATGACTTATCCCTCTACATCATAAGATCATCTGTAAATAGCATTTCCTTCACCTTATAATTTTCTACTGTATTTGAATAATACATAATAGTTTTACTAAAAGTGAAAGGATAGTTCCTTATAATTTACAAAAATAGCTTAATGTTGAAAAGGACTCACACCAATTTACCAGTGATAATTTGTTGGTGATGCTGGGAATAAAAACCCAGGACCCTTAACTCGGTAGACAGGTCCGCTACCAACTGAGCTTTGATGACCATTTATAGAGTAAATATAAAACAAAAATTAATGTGTTGTCATTTCTGAACTGATCTTTGTAAATATTTTAACTACACAAAACACACCAAAGCACGTACACACTCAAATAAAGTACTGGTATGATAAATTTGTAAATAAATTATGCTTGAACTTTTTTTTTTACAAAACATCACACTAACAGTATCAATGTGATAAGTGTTAATGTAATGTATTTATTATTTTCTTGAGCACTTTACTTCCTTGGGTTAGGGTAGGGATGCAAGAAAAGGTCGCTGTTTTTGCAGTTTTTATAGCAAAACAATGTTTTGATCAAAAGAAATCAAGTATTGCTTCAGTACAAACATAACAGTTTAATTTTCTTCACATGATGACCTCAAGAGTTCTTCAATATCTGTCAAGGGTGTCCTGGAATTTAATGAAAACTTTTTCTTTTCATTTAAAAAGTTTCTCATCTAATGCTGCCATGCCCATGACTGATATTCAAGAACTGTTGATATCACCATGTGAAGAAAATTAAACTCTTATGTTTATACTGAAGCACTGTTTTATTTATTTTGGACAGAAAAATGTTTTGCTAATAAAACTACAAAAACACTGGCCTTTTCTCGCGTTTACTACATCCCCTGATATAACACCCAATATCTACTTGTTAAATTGAGCTCCAAAGTACTATTATTGTGACAGATAAATATACACTTGAAAACCTCAAAAATAATTGATAAATTATTACCTAAAGCCACTAATAGAGAAAAGGCAAGCACATTAGAATGATTTATCAGCTCTCTAGCCTTGATACTTACGAGTGTTGTTTGTCCTAGTTCCTCCAAGATGGACAGTAGAAGCAGCAGATGCGAGCGTGGCATCGGGTCAAGATGTCACACTACACTGCCAAGCAGATGGTTATCCTGTACCCAGTATCATGTGGAGGAAGGCTGTTGGTACATTACACTATTTCACTTATGAGTCTTATCTTCAATTCATTCATAGCTAATGCTTCAAAAGTCTTACAACTTAGATAAAATGAATGTATAATAATATTCATAAATGGTATAGTTCAACAACCTTTGATAGAATTGTTTAACCAGTTTCACTTTATCATATATTTATAAATGGTATCCTTTTTAATGACTATATCTAATAAACAATAATGTTAGTTTATTTGTCAGAAAGTAGGAGCAGTGAGGAAGTTACAAAGGGAGAAATTTTACAGGGGAAAGAGGGAAAAGATATGTTTATTTGCTAGCTATTAAACTATACCAAGACATAAAGTAATGTTCAACAATCAAAATTTGTTGTAATTATAAAAATAAATAAAGCATTCCTACAATGTATTTATTCAATCCATACCTAGTATTGCAAAAATGTAGGTAGTTTTTGTCAAATAAAAATGTCTTGTTATAGTTACAATGAAGTGTACCTCATTTATATCAATATTGTAAATATTTCAGTGTTTATATTATTAAAAAATAGGCTCTGCCTTAAAATATGAGTGAAGAATGACCCTGGGCATGGGACGAATCCTGGATAGCTCAGTAGTTAGCGTACTAAGCCAAAGATCCCGGGTTCGATTCCCGTTTCCAGGTGTCATTTTTCAATGTTCAGAATACAAAATACTTGGTTACGGACCAATTTTCATGGAAAGGGCTTTATCTAACTGTTAGAACAGTTAGTAGAGCTACTTTAACAATAATACTTCAAAATAGCCTCAAATAAATATCATTCGCCAATGAGAAACTTATAATTGAGAAAAATTTACAAGCAAGGGAAAAATTTTTAAAAAATTGTAAATGCTATTACAAATAAAAGGTGGAGCATTATCATGACAAGATACTCATCTTAGAGGGCCCAAGGATATCTGCTGTCACTCTTTTTTTGGCAATATATAGTTCATGATTGCTTGGTTTTCCAACTCTAGAGCTAAGCTATATAGTATATACATACCCTCTCTCGCCTCAAGAAGCTGACTCAACAATCGACGAAGATTTCTAAGGGACTAGTCCACTGTAGCGCTCTAAAGGAAAATAATTTAATCCATCAATATTGGGATACATCCGACAGCATGTAGTTGGTAACGTGTCTGTCTACTGAGCTAAGAGTCCCAGGTTCGATTCCCGGCATGGCCAATAATTTATCATTGGTGAATCAAGGGTTTACCCTTTCACATTGGTGAATTAATGGCCAGGGACTGGATGTTGTGCCTGTCCTGGTATTAGGTTAGATTATAAAGTATATGAAGCTATGACAGGCCTAGTAAGACTGTAGTGGAAAATACATGGCTTGAATAAAAAAACTGACCCAGGCCACAGGTTGGAAACAATAATGGATGTAAAAAAATGGGATGCAAGAATAAAAATGAAAAACTACAGTTTGCTGGCCATTAGCAACTAACCAACTTTCATGTATTCATACATCAGGTCATATGATCTGCAGCAGTCACTTTTAATATATTTTATCAGTATCTATAAAATAACACAATAATATGATAAAATGTTATTAATGTTAATCACAAAAACAAATGATTTTTTTTATGAAAATTGGACAGTAGGTAGAGTCCATTATGGTACCTAGATTTGCTCTTTCAAGACAGCTGATAAGTCACTAAAAACAGATTTGGATCCAGTCACTTCATAAATATGTATTGTTGCTTTCAACAAGTTATGTAAACTGACTTTATTTGGTTAGCAGACCAAACATATTTGCGAGGTAGTTAAGCATAGAACAACCTTTGATTATCTTTTGAAAAGTAAGCTAGTATATTTATATATACTTGTTCTTATTCCTAATAAATACTGATGTTTATTTTATTTTGTGTACAGGAACACATCCTGGAGAATACAAAGAATTTCTGTACGAGCCCAACGTGAACTTTTATCGCAATGGCTCATTAGAGTTTCTACACATCAGTAAAGATAGTGAAGGCTACTACCTGTGCGAAGCAAAGAATGAAGTGGGCACAGGTGTTAGCAAAGTAATATTTCTCAAGGTTAATGGTAAGAATGAAACCATCATTTAACTTTGTGCATTCTAGTTAACTGGTTATTAATAGGGATAATGTAGTTCTTTACTTTTTATCAGTGTTCATTTAGATTATTTACATTTACTACTATTTAAATTAGGTAACACTTTGTAATAAAGGTGAGTGAAATAAAAAAGTATAAGTTTAATTTTGTTCCGGAATCAATCAAGTGCTTAAAAAAAATTGCAAGTCATACATTTTTTGCTGATTTGACTAATTTAATCATTTCTATGAAAAATGATGTATGGTGAAATATGAGTTTAAAAGTACTTTAAATGTTAGTAATTTAAAATCTTGGTCACCTTAACTTATGAGTTATGAGTCCTAATTTTGGGTGGGGCAATATTTAATTTTTAAGGGTGACAAAAACTATGGTTAGAAAAAATCAGGTGAAGTGCATCAAAAGTTTCACTGGTCTCTTAGCTAAACGTGTCTACAAAAAAGTCTACATTGTTTATTTTTTAAGGTGGTAACCTTGCAATTTCAGCTCCTGCGTACTTCCCTCAGAAGTCTAAACAGATGCAGGTACAGAAAGGGGAGCAAGCACACCTGCAATGCACATCCCTAGGTGACACACCCATTGAGATCATGTGGAAAATTGCTGGGAAGCGCATTTCTGAAGAGATGGATCAGAGGTAACACACATAAATTCATTCGTCAATATTCCACTCCAACAGTCCGGGTGTGGTTACAAATAAGCCTCCTCCATGTAATTCTGTCATGCCACAATTATTCCTACAATATCTTCTCCCACATAAATAAGAAATAAAAACTAAGTTTATATTTGGAATTTCTTCAAGAGGCAACGTATTACCACTTTATCTAATGGCAGAAATGTAAAGTGTGAATTGTGTTTTTTCCATTGTAAAAATCATATTATGTTTGTTCCTTTAAAATCTTTCTATCCACCTTTCTTGTACCCTCTTCCAAATATAAAACAATTACCTCGTAAAGCAAAAAGAGTGTTTCCTTGAAGAGATATATTAAATAAAAATCACTAGTATTGTTTCTATATTTAAGATGAGAACATTAGTTTTCAGCCTTCGTTTTGACAATAGTTAGCTAAATTTGTTTTGATTATTGTTAAATAGATTGTGTGCCAAATGTGTTATTCATATTTTGATGTGCTTTTGATGTCTGTTTTATTTCAAGTATCATAAATATTGCAGCCTGTATTAGTGGTGTTAGAATTATTGTGAAAATGAAATTAAAAATTATATTTTCAAAATTATGTGTATGGTTTTTCTAAAATTTAAAATTGACAAATAAGTTTACAAGATGATGCCCTGTATTATTATATTCTATGAGCTTATGTCCAGGGTTTACTCCCCGGCGCTTCCATATTCTCTGTGAATCAATGGATTTGGGTGGGGGGCAGCTTAGTATTTCAAAGACAAATGAGGAGCTACTTGAATGAAACAGTAGCGGCTTTAGTCTATAAAACTGAGATTAATGGCTGTAGGGTTCACTGTGCTGACCACATGACACACCCTCTATCCGTATAAGTTGGCACTATCTTCGCTAAAAAACGGCGGCAGCTCAGTCGGTATGGCTCGATTGAGGTCTGAAACCATGGCGTTTTTTATGAACTTATTACCCGTAGTCTTTTTCAACAGGGAAGTAGATTAAAATCCAGCCATACTAAATATGTTGTCAGGTACAGCATAAGAGAACAGCTGTTGGATGATGGAATGGTGTCAGAGTTGGGCATCTCGCACACGTATCGCCATGACACAGGCATCCTGTCGTGCTATGCAAGCAATGCTTACGGTCAGGATGAGATGACGATACAGCTCATTGTTCAAGGTACTTTCATACATTACTTGTATTTAAAAAATAAATATTACTGTCAAAAAAAAAGTTTCAACTTATAACAGAATTAATCATAACATAAAATAGTTTATATATTATGCCTCAGATTGTGCAATATGTAATTTTAACAAATGGGTTTTGTGTACATGTCCTTTCAAAGTGGATTTTAGTTTTGAGAACATGAAAATGTCCGCTGGGGTCAGGTCGGGTGAGTAGGGAGGTTGGGGAAGCACAGTGGTCTCCGTTTTGGCGCAGAAGTCGCGAATCAGGAGCGATGCATGTGCAAGCATATTGCCATGATGGAGGAACCAGGACTTGTTTTTCTACAAACCAGACCTTTTTCTCCTGATATTTTCTTGCAGACGTCTCAGAACTTCAAGATAATATCAACAATTTACCGTTCACCCCTTCTGTAAAAATTTGTGATGAACAACACCCTCAACGTCAAAAATAAATGTCAGAATGATAATTGCTAAGCTTTCAGCTATAAAGCGCCACTTACCATTGATCTCTATGGAGCGTTATTTAAATAGTTTGGGAACTTTTTGAACAGCCCTTGTATTTATTGTTTAAATCCCAGTGTTACAGCATAATCACTAATATATTCTCCTTCTTTATTTCAGAGGTGCCCGAGATGCCCAAGAACATCAGAGTGAATGATCAACAGAGCAGATCCCTTACCTTGTCTTGGACTCAACCCTATGCTGGCAACAGTCCCATCACCAACTATATTGTCCAGTACAAACTAGTAGGAGGTGTGTAGGATCTATCGATCCCGCATCTACAAAACAATCTAATATGTCTACACAATTAATTTGTGTAAAAAATGTAATATTTTTCCTTTCTTAGCACAAATCTAAAAATTATTATGTTATAGCCAAGGGTCAGCCACCCTTTTGTTTGGGCCCGATCGATCGACTTACACACCTATCAAAGGTCCAGCAATCACTCAGCGTTTCTCCAGTCTACTTTTGCCCCCACATTCATGGAAAAAAATATAAAATAAATAAAATGTACTTATGCAGCAGAAACTTGGACTTTGTATAAAAGATAAACATAGAAAGCAGAGGGCATGGGAATGACGTTTTTGAGGAGCATGTTAGCTGTTACCAGAAGAGATAGGATTAGGACTGAAGATGTAAGATCTAGAGTTGGAGTACGGGGGGTGCATGAGATAGTAGAGGAAGGAAGCTAGGATGAGATGGTATGGACACGTGATTAGGATATAAGGGGAGAGGATTCCTAGAAGATTAATGGATATGAAGTAAGTAGGGGAAAGACCGCAAGGAAGACTAAGGAAGAGATGGGAGGAACAGATAGCATCAAGTGTGCAAGTGAAAGGAGGAGAGTGGAAGAGAGTGCAGGAGGAAGAATGGTGGAAGGAGAGAGGGAGATGGAGGCATTTTACTAAACAGACCTAGCCACAGGCTGGAAACAGCTCATGATCATGATGATGATGATGAAAATGTAGATTAATAACATTACCAAATATGACCGATCAAGGTAAATTTGGTCACAATCAAATATTATTTAAAAGTAGGCTATTTGATATATTTGCGAGTTTTAAAGAAACAAAGATTGCTTTTAAATGAACATGTAGTTTCCTTGCACAACCGACATAAAATTGCATTGAGATCGACTGGTCGATCGTGAGTGACCTATTGCCGACCCTTGTGTTATGCACTAGAGTTGTGATCATCCTTCCTAGAATGGCTGCATTCTAGACTGGATAACAGAAAGGCTGGATAGTATGGAATCTGAGTGTGGTTTTTTTTCAGTGTGGGTTTGTCTACTTTTTAATTTTCACAGAACATTTAAATTTGTGTTAATAGAATCTGCCCAATTTCTGATTGTAATGTAAAATATAAATCCAGTAATTGAAGGATGACAGTAAAAATTAAACGAGAAATAAATATTTAAAATCTTTATTATACAGTACTTTATTTTGGAAATGGAACATCGGCTACAAAGCGAGACTAACAAGTGAAAATGGAGCGTCAAATGGATTATATAATAAATTTAGTATATGTTTTATAGTAGATATGTACAGATTTTTATTTTAAAACACACTTGTTAACACTGAGAATCGGGCCAGATAATTGATGGCCATATAATCGCAACTCTAGTGTGTATATATATATATATATATGTATTTTTTTTCAGCACCCCATCTTACTACCTATTCGGGTTATATGCTGATTATATTATAGAAAATTTGAATGTAGATTATCCAGTGATATTAAAGTAAACTCTACAAGTGTATCTTGTTTAGATGTGTGGATAGCTCAACCTACTAAGCTGACTGTCCTCGGCACTCAGACTACAGCCACCGTTCAGAATCTTAGTCCTGCAAGTTCATATCATCTTCGTATCATGGCAGAAAACAGACTGGGCTTGAGTGACCCCAGTGAGGCTATCCAGGTCACCACACAAGAAGAAGGTCAGTTTTAACTGCAAATAGATACATCCAAAATTATCTAAAGTTAAAAGATTTGGACATCACGTGTAAAGTTCTGTGTAAATTAGAGTTGTGTCAACTTCCTTTTATTTTACAAATCCAAATTTTTTTCCTACATTTCTAGAATCTCAAATTTTAATCCAAATAGAGTAAAAAATTATGAACATAAGAGTAAATATGAATATAAGAGAATAATTAAAAGTGAAATAGTTGCTAAATGTTCACAACTTTTTGTCATAATGCATTCATGTATTCAGTTAAGTGTTAAAATAATGGTCGAGGGTCTAATTTTTAAGTTTGTTCTATAAATTGTTTTGGTTGTGAACCATCAATAGACCGTATTAGAGCTATTAAAATAAATTTCTTAACTCATTTAATGTTTAAGAATGAGGTAGCCCAGTAACTAAATAATTTTATAGCAATGGAAATTGATAAAAATAAATAAAAAGAAAAGATAAACTAAAAATTGTAAATTTAATGAAGAAAGCCCACCTAGGGAAAGAAGTGAAATGTGGGAAGAATCCATTGCACAAAGGTGACATCTTCTTTCTATCTTATATACTAAGTAAAAATAGTCAAACACATTTAAACACAGATTTTAACACTAAGTGACCATTATTTTGGCATTGTTGTCTTTATCAAACAAAAAGAGGGAATACAGATTACACAAATACTAAATTACTTCATTATGAATTCAAAATGGAGTAATTTAGTAAAGTTTGAACTAGAATTTCCATTATTATAAAACAAATTCTAATTCAATCTTTAATCCGATATTTTCTCTAATATTGAATCTCTTTAAGAATTCAAGGAGTTAAGGGTATCATTGTTTGTGTAAATGTAAGCTCACCTTCAATGTCATTCTTAGCCATGAGATTGATAAATCCAAGATATTTAAGTTAATGGTGGATCTAGAACTAAGATAATATTTGCTATACTTTATTTATAATATATTTTACATGTCTCTGTTTTGCAGTGATTAATACATTTTTATACTATAGTAAATGAACAAACTGAGCATCATCAAGAGCAATATTTATAACATTTTAAAAATATTTATTTAAAACACTCCAAAAGATGTATGAGATGTTAAAATAGCTGTACCGAAACCGTATGAGTTACTTTCACACAATTTATATTGGATAGTCCAAAATGTATCTGTAATTTAATTGGTGTGCTTAGAAATATTTTTCAATTTATTTATTGGAGTTAAATCATCGTTAAGAGTGTTTGCTTCAACATTGATTATCATAGGTAATGTGCCGTTTAGAAGTAGGACTTTTTTTAATATGGGAAATACTTGTTTTGGTTAAACTTTTATATCTGAGGAACATTCGAATGGTCAATAAAATGTAAAATAAAATGCTAATTGATTTAACATAAGAGTTGAGTACGTTATAGGCTGAACATGCTGCTCGTGAGTTAACTTTATCACATTCTTTAGTAAAAATAATAATTAAAAATGCGCCAGTAAAAATGTTTTGGATAACAACTATGATAATTTGTCATGAATATAAATTAAATTAAATTTTGAAGCAAAATTATATAATAAAGAATATTATTTAAGCCAATATTATGTGAACTTTTTTATTTATCTGCATTATATCAAAGTAAACATATTTGTTATTTGTAATATAACTTGTCAATATTTCATACACCTGTTCAGTTCCCAGTGGATCCCCACAAGATGTCCGTGCTGAAGCAAAGAGTTCAACCGAGTTGTTTGTGGCTTGGGAGCCGCCCATGAGGGACCAATGGAACGGCAACTTGCTGGGCTACTATGTGGGCTACCAGGAGCAATCCAACCCCTCGTTTCTTCTCATTGCCTCTCCCTCCACACCTACACACAACTATAGCTTCAGGACGGTGGAGGTAGGGGCGCAGTATGGAGGGGAGGTCACCTTACAAGGGCTCACTAAGTACACCACCTACTCCATTGTGGTGCAGGCTTACAACAGTCGGGGGGCGGGGCCGTCCTCTGAGCCAGTCTCCGCCAGGACACTCGAGGATGGTGAGGACAATGTTAACTACTAGTTACAACTCCTATAATACAACAATCAGGCAGAGTTGGTTGCAAGTTACACCCTTAACTGGATTAAATATAGTTTATATCGTTAATTCCATAAATGAATAATCGTATGACCATGGCAATCATCCATATTTTGAAGTATTGAAATGTACATATATGGTGGTATTTTCAGAATGATTATTAAATGGAGCACAAATGTTATGTATTGTTAAGTTCTCTGATTTTTGTCTGTTATTAATATTATTTCTTGAACAGTATTTAAATTAATTTATTATTTGAGGATATCTATGACCTGATTACCATATTATAGTTATTGGTGTTAAGATTTGTGTGAAATCACTGGTTTGTTTTCTATTCTAGTCTAAGCTAGTTTTCAAATTGTACTAATGTTATGTTTATAAAATGCACATTAATACAACTATTATTTTATAATAATTGGTAGGTACTCTTTTTAATTACAGCCCCCAGCTTGCCTCCAGAAAATGTGCAATGCTCTGTTCTCACCTCCCAGAGCCTTCAAGTGTCCTGGGAGCCACCACTAGTCGAAGGGCGTAACGGGATAGTTCAAGGGTACAAGGTCTCACATCAGTCGGCCGAGGAGTGGTATGGTGGGTAATATTTTCTCTTCACGTGGATTCACCAATTATCTGCTTAACTAAATCAAATATTGTGTAGAGTCGGTAATTAATACAATAAAGATATAGCTCGTGTATTAAAATAAAATACACTCTATCATTAGTGAGTGAAATGTCAAGGATGATAATGTGGTGGTCTGTATTATTTATTATTATTATTATTATTAATTTATTTGTTAATTAATTTAATTATTATTTATTATTATTACTATTATTAATAATAATAGTTTATTTGTTAATTAATTTGATTAATTATTTATTATTATTATTATTATTATTATTATTATTATTATTATTATTATTATTATTATTATTATTATTATTATTAAGGTGTTCTGTTTTGCGACAGGTCCATTCCTTTTTTCAGTGAAACTTGAGACCTCCAATGTCTCCTCCTTCAGCCCCCAGAAATTTCTTCTTTCCTTCAAGTTATCTAGTATTTGCATCCTCCTCCTTCCTAAATCTTACCCATAGCACTCAAAATGTTATTGAGTATTAGATTGAATTGAGCTTGAGTTGATTGAATATATCATATTAAAATTAAATTGTGTAAATAATTCAAAAGGTTTTAGTTGTGGGACTAAAAAAATATTTTAGGAATGAGCCCTCTAATTCTTAAGGATATTCGAGATTCAAGATTCAAGTGCTTAAAAAAAACTAATTCAAGTGAAATTTGTTTTAGAGCTCTAATATTGCTTATTGATGGTTCAGAACCAATTATAACTATAGGATGAACATAACAACCAGCCCCCAAACCAGTAACTTAACACTTAACTGAATGTATGAATGTTATAATGAATGGATTATAAGAAAGAATGTTAACATTTAGTTACTATTTCTCTTTCCTATTATTCTATTATATTTAAGTTTTATCATATGTTAATCATTTTTTTCAAAATTCGAATTCGGGTTTTAAGGGTAAATTGCAGATTTGTATTTGTAAAATAGTGGATTAGATCAAATTCTAATATATTTCTCAAATCCGAATCTAGAATCTAAATCTTAAATTTTCTTTTGAATCCTCAAATCTTTAAAAGTGCACAATTTTATTTAAAGATGAAATATTTAAAATGTAATTTCAAAAAATGTTATTTAAGGCCACAGACAAATTATACTTTGTCATTTCTATTATGTCACAAACAATAAAGAGAACACTTTTTTTAATTAGTTTTACTAATATAATTTTGACCTTTTTTGTGATTTGGTTATTCCTCCAACTGAATAAATCTATTTAATTAATTTTACAAATTGCTTAAAATTGTTATTTGAAGTCAATTTACGATAATCTATACAATAGAAGTTGATATTACATTAGCAATAAAAAGTTACCCCTCTTGTTCCAGATGAAGACGAGCAGGAAACTAAGGTGACCACTTCCCTAAAAACAACAATCCCTAGTCTGCGCAAGTACACCAACTACAGCATCTCAGTGTTGGCCTTCACTTCCAGCGGGGACGGAGTCAAGAGTCTGCCCATTTATTGTAGGACCGAGGAGGACGGTACTTATTAAAAACCGCATATTAATACCTGTTCGGGCTATGCGCTAGTGGTTTAAGGGAATACGAAGATCATATTTATAGGAAGTGTATCCACATTCGCGTGGAGGGAGAGTGTAAAACCATTTTTGAAAAACCACCCTTGTTACACCCAACCAAGATTCAAACCTGGATCTCCCCATCATCGGCAGTCTAGTCTATTGCGATAGTAGCACGTTAGACCACGCAGCCAACAAAGCGGGTGCACTCTACTTATTTGTACTGTCGTCAGGGATTAAAACAGTCTGTGTGTGTTCTTGACGTTGCAGTGCCCTCTCCTCCAGCGGACATAAAAGCGGTAATAAGTTCAGTGAACAAGATCCTAGTCTCCTGGCTCCCTCCTCAGCACCCTAACGGACAGCTCATAGGATACACCTTCTACATGGGCCTCATTGAAGATGGGAAAGAAGTGAGTTTTACGATGGTTCATTATAAGGTTTGTCAGGTACTTAGGTTAGTTTCCCCTGGAATTATGGATTGTTAACAACATTTAAACCCTGTCACTATAAAATTGAAGATGGGAACTAAGCCAGAGATGCTCATAAAAGGGATTACTGTTTTTGTTTATCTAAGTATGTTAATGTGCATTTTCAAAACACAATTTTATGACTGAGATAGCATATATTACAATATAACTTAACCAGACGTGGCTTGTGAGTTTTAACACTAGAGGTGCTGCTTGGGTGGGACCGATGTGGAGGGGAGAGAAGATTGAGATTGAGGGCCAGTTTCATAGTCAGATTTAGTATGCCTCAAGTGCGAGTCAATACTAAATACAGGACGACATCTACCTAGACCAAAATGGAATGGGCCAGTTTCACGTCCGTGAAGTTGGCCCCCCCACTTTTAAAAATTCAAGTTTTTTTGATTGCAATCGTTTGTTCTTCGTTTGTTC
>CABFWB010000905.1:0-31882 GCA_902151455.1 Timema bartmani
TGTTTGCTCAGAAGCGGACATGATGGACGGCCCAGGGGATGGAGGGGCGGAGTGAAGGGGTTAAAAAACAACCCTAGATCAAATATCACGCCAGTTTACTCTGGCTCGGTAAATAACAACTCATGACCCTACAGATAGATACAGGATCCACGAAATAAAAAACAGCCTCCGTACAATCGCAAAATACATACATTTTAAATATAAATATAAACTTATAAAAAAAGAAAGGGTATGATAGTCCTCTGGCAGCATAGGATCATCAAAACCTTTACGGTTCAATAAAACAACGAGGATGATAATGTTAAGAAAATAGCCTTAAGTGCACTTCAAGCACATTTTAAATTATTTTTGTTGTTTTTTTAAAACTTTTTTTGGTTGGGAAAACATTTGAACTCATTCTAAACAAACATGTTATTTTTTTCTAAAATAAGCATATTTTGGGATCTTCCTTAACATTTTAAAAACTATAAGAAAAACAATTTAGTTTGCTGGTTGAAGTTTTTTAGAACTAACTAATTAATAGATCTGTAATAAATATGAAGTTATATTTTTAAATATAAATTAATATATTAAAGTGGTCCCAATAGTGGTTTGTTAATCTAAGGAACATTAATAGTTTCCATACAAATAATATAAAAAAAGCCCAATTGTGTAGCCGCATTGTCCAAGGCGTCACTTTTGTAATAGACTTAACTGCTGATGACAAGGAGACCAGTGTTCGAATCCTTGTCGGGTTGTATCAAGGGTTGTTTATCCTAAACTGTTTTACACTCTCCCTCCACTCAAGTGCAGGTGCACTTACTCTAAATTCAACTTTATTCATCCCTAACTCATTAGCGTAATTAGTACATAAGAGTATAACCCAAACAGGTCGTCAGACGTGGTGATAAAAAAAATTGAAAAATATTAAATATATTTTCAACATTTCTATTTCCCGCATCAGTGAGCACACGGACTAAATGTCAGGCTCACATAGTCTAGTTTGCTGGTTGTATAGAGGGTGGCCTTTCCTAGTTGGTTCAACACATTACTTTCACGCAAACACGGGCACATTTACTCAAAATAGTACCTTCTTATCTTAATAGGGTAGTTAATTGCGAGGCGATCGGCTGGTAGTCATAATGTGGTGGGAAATAACCTATCATTAATGGTGTTTGAATATTATTATTAAGTGTTCTGTCTTTCGACCAAATTGAGTCCTCAAAATAACGTATCAGCAACTTCCTTTTTTTATTTACATCCTAAGGTAGGGATAATATCTGTCAACATGTATTGACATATAAAAAACGCTTGGGATATTGAAATCGCTTAAATATATTATTTTTAATTTTTGAAACTGTATCTTCCTCTGAATGCGACTGTATAAGTTATACATATAGTAAGATTCAGATAGGTAGATACTTATGAGGTTCTTTTTCATAACACCCACCCTTTATTATCATGGTAAAAGAAAGCATAAACAGGCAAGAAAATATTTTTTTTAATATCCACATAGAATATTGGATCTATACAGGATATTACACATATCCAAGATAATACAGTCGAATGTTGTTTATTCATAAGTTATGTGAGTCTGTGGACATTTTTTTCCAGCACCGCGTCTTACTACCCGTTCGGCGTATACTCTTATGTAGTAATTACTCTAGAGGGATTGGGAAAATTATATTTGGAGGCAATATACCAGCATTTGTGTGGAAAGAGTGTGGAAAACTATTTTGATTAAACCACCCTTAGTACAGCCGACTGAGATTCGAACCTGGACCTCCCCATCATCAGCAGTCTAGTCTACTGCAATTGTAACGCCTTTGATCATGTGACCACCGAAATGGTTGAATATTTATTGTATTTTTCTTGGTTTTATCGGTACAGTGAATATAGTAGCCTTTGTGTATGTTACAAAGAAGTAGCAGATAAGTTCAATGTTGGGAACAGTTAAACGTGATTCAGGCATTGATCTCTATAATATACCTGGATGGACATCTGTGGCTGAGATTTTCGAGCTGTGGTCTGCATACCATAGTGTGGGAGAGAAAGAAATTTTCGGGTATCTCTTTCTCTCTTAAACCCATACAAGGCTATGTGGCATTTTGACATCGTTCATTAATTTGCTTGAATATATGAGATACAACAATGTGTGATTAGTTAAATGAAATAAATGTTTTTGCAAAATCATTGAAGAGCATAACAAAGTTAGAAACTGGTGAGTTTTCCCTTTATATGAGTTGATGTAGGCTAAAATATACGATGATTTTTGAAGGGAGCCCGTTTGGAAGGATTTATCTGGTACCAGAATCCTACCATAAAATGGTATTTAGGTAGGATAAAATACCTTTAAGAAGGGAATTTCTACTTCCATTCTAAATGGTCGCTTATCCTACAAAAATGCTAATATATGATCGTATTCTGGTACGAAATTAAGCCTTACAGATTGGGATTCCTACTAAAATAAGGGTTTAGTAGACACCGTACTTCCTACAAGCCTATAGCCTAAATTATCGTTTGAACGTAAGACTTCTACACAAAATATGTCATTCAAACAAATGTAATACAGTTTTAGCTAGCTTGTATCATTATATTTATTGAACTTTCAACATAATATGGTTTCTGAAAGCAATATACAAGTTATGAACCAACTTTAAAAAAAAGGGTAATGTATTAATAATTTCTACAAGCCTATAACTTAAGTTATCGTTTAACTTAAGGCAACTACACAAAGTTTGTTACTAAAACAAATGTAATCATGTTTTAAGATACCTTATTCATTATATTTATCAAACTTTCAATATAATATGGTTTTGAAACCAATATACAAGCTAATAGTTATCTTTAAATACAAGTGTAGTCTTGGAAGCACTGCAAACAGCATGGATGATAGCTACATACTTAAATATATTAATGATTGTATTCGTATTTTTACAGTATTACCTGTACAACTGAATTGTATAGTATCCTTTAATGTAAATGATTCTTCAGGCAAGTGTGGTATAATACTTCATTATTTTCAAACAATAACACTTTTATTTATCAGATACATGTTTTCGAAACATTAACATTGAAATAAACCGTTAAAATTGTCCCCCCACAATGAAGCAGAAAACTTGAGCGTCACGCTTTGTTCCTTGGCAATGCGTATGTTTATGCCCATCCAGTATAATATAGAGATCCCTGGATTCAGGTCACCGAAATGTACAGTTCACTTCCCTACATCAACAGTTCACTTGTTTGACCACTAACGTTTTGGGTTCAGCCATTTTCCACCCGCAGTAGGGATGTGGTATCGAAAGAAAAGTATCGATACTGTCCTCATTTAAAGTATGAGAAGAAAAATATCGATACCGTATTCGTATCTATAACAGTAGGTATCGGTATCAACATTTTAATCTGGATTTTTTTTAATCAAGTATTAATTTCAACTTTTGCATGATGATGATAGTAATAATAATAATAATAATAATAATAATAATAATAATAATAATAATAATAACAAAAATTGTATTTTCATATTTATTTAAACACTGAACATTATAATGATTTAACCATATTACAGTATACTTAAGTTTATCGTGTCTATGCTATGTGTTGGAACTTGGAAGGTGTGATGAATAGTATTGTATGATGGATATTATAAAAGGTTTGGCCATATCAGCTTTCAAAATGTATATACAAATTTAGCTGATGGAAAGTAATTTAATAGCTAAATATAACTAGTAGTATATTTTTTTCGATCTATCTTGTACCCTTCTTCAACCATTGTAAACATTTAATCCCAACATGAGTGAAGATAACAAAAATTTGTTTCTCTCGATACCGAATTATGAGTACTGATATCAGTAAAAGTATCGGGGAAAAAATTGTCGAGTAAAAAAAACACTAGTATCGAAAAGAAAATATCGATATTATAAAGTTTCGATACTTTTTTCACATCCCTAATCAGCAGCTTATAGTTATAGCTATGACCTACACCTATGCCGGTGAATAGTGATAGAGTTATATATATATATATATATTGAGTTAGGACGGGAGGATGGCAGTGGCAAGAAAATGGCAAAGTTTTTGCAGTCTTCACATACTCTTACGTCAGGCCATTTGATCTGGAGCTGTCACTTATAATTGATAGGCCTATTATGAACACATTTTAATTAAAACTTGTAATATATAAAAATGCTACCAATGTTTATATTTATAAAAGGCCCTTCCTTTGAAAATTGAACTGTATTAAACTTTTGTTGTTTTAAATAATGTTTTAACCACGTTTAAAATGATTATCTGAAGCAGTGTGTTTAGAAAGCATACGTAAAATTAATTATTATATTTTATTACCATGTCTTAATTCCTGTCCAGGCTATACGCATATATTATAATTACTATGATGGTGTAGGTATGAGGACGAAAGGGTTTTAAAGGTTATCAACCCACATTTGCGTGGAGAGAGATTGGGAAACCTTCAGGAAAAAGCCACCCTCAGTAGACCCGACTGAGACTCGAACCAACATCTACCCATCACGAGCCGGCCGGTCTAACACGATAGTGACGCCACCGTGACCTTTTGGCCACTGAAGCGGATATTTTTTAAATTAATGTTTAGATTAAATTTTCGTCATATTTTAACCAGGCTATGTTTACTACTATGGCTGTGTTTTCCTTCATTCTCTTCCTCCGCTTTTCTCTTCCTTTATCATATTTCTCATCTGTGATGTCACTACCCTTTTTGTAAACGAGAGGGTTAGCAAATATTTAAAGGACGTCTACGAGAGATTTAACTAATGAACCCAAGTGTTAATTGATGTAATTAGCGTAATCTCATCTTTCTCTTCTTTCTCCCTACGCTCGTTCGGAGCGCTTCAAGTGTCTTTTTGGTCTCAAATTTCAGTTCCCCACAAATTGTCTTGTGGTTTTTAACCCTTCCTTCAAAAATACTCTTAGATTACAATCGCTTTGTCACCAAAGATTATGGTGTAAGCAAAGTAAAAAATGTGTTTAGGTTCATAGTTTTTAATAGATTTAATGATAAAAAAAATTGTACACAGTAAATAAACAAGTGCTAAATTCAGTTGATACATTTAGTTTTATCTTTTACAGAATATCAACAGTTCTGGAATATTATTCATGGGCATAACATGGCAGGGATATTATTTATCCCTAGGTTAAGCTATGAATGTACATAAATAGTTTTTTTCAATATAACTATCCGTTTCAATACGGTAGATATTGAAAAAAAAGTTTTCGTTAAATAGCTCATCTCAAGTGATTTGTATTTCAAACAATCTATCAAATATCTAGGGCTTAATTTTTTTTAGTTTTGAGATATATTGTGACATTAGCGTCTTAAGATACGTGAACCCCGATTGTTTTCTACGAATTTAGTTATATTAATTTGTTTTTTTCTGTAATGATTTTCAATAAAATTCGCATCTAGTCACTGTTCAACATTAAAAATAAAATGACACATCTATTTCTGCCCGAAAATTAATTTATTTACATAAGGGTACCTTATACAAAGGTATCACTCCAATTTTGGTAATATCTCTGCAACACTTCAGATACGAAATAACTTATCATTGCAAAATTGTAAGATTATGAAAATTTAAAATTTACACCTGGACATGGGAATCGAACCCGGGACCTTTGGCTTGGTAGGCTTAGTAGACGGGTTCGATTCCCGTATCCAGGTGTCATTTTTCAATTTTCAGAATATGATATCTAGATGGAGTAATTCCCACTAATAAGCATAAACAATAGCTTTGGCTATAAATTCAAAATTGTAGGACTATTGAAAATAGAAAACCTTTACTTGATATAATTTTTTATAAAGCTATTAGATTTAAGCTATAAGAAAATATATATTTTAAATAGAGGTCTGTGAAATGGGGAGTTCATTGTAATGCTCTTTGGTGAACAGTGGTTTTCCTTTAATCTCAATATGTTTCTGAATTCGAACTCCGACCTCCCCGTAGCGGGTAAACCAGACTAGACCAGATTTATACCTTTGTCAATGTGCCCATCGCTACGTGGCATGAGTACGTCACAATTTTAAATAATAATTACGTCATCTAGTTAGTGACACACATCCTTATATTTTCTATTTCAGGAACTAGGTTTCAATATTGATTTTAATCGATAACTAGCCCCATGCGTAGTACTGAAAATAATTTTAAAAACTTATAAACCGAATGAAACATAATAGACGTTTGTGCCCATGTTTAAAAAGTACAGGCTTACTGTCAAACTCCAAATTGCATATGAAAAGCCTTATCTGACAGAATAAATTGCAAGATCTACTTTCACGTGTTCATACGTCAAGTAATGTGATCAGCAGCCAAGAATTTTCACATACATATATATATATATATATAAAAATATAAAATCAATACCTGTAAAATAATACCAATAATTAATAAAATGTTAACAATTTTGGCCACAAAAAAGTTTGTATTTTATGTAAGTTCCTTCCTATTATAATACGACTGTATTGATTGTATTTTATATAAGTTCCTTCCTGGGAAAATAGAAATGTATACATGGTCCTACTCATGGTCTATTCGAACCTTCTGTCTGCGACCGGCTCACTATAGAAATCTCAGTACACTACCGCCATGTTGTTTCCAAGGACAATATGTCTCCAAGGAAGTCGCCACCGCGCTTTTCTCTAAGAAGGAATACCCAATTAAACAGACCCCGAGCTTGATTAGAACGTAGTAAGCGCCTCTCGCGGACCTAGTTCAACACTGAATAACCGGAGAGGGTGGGGAGAAGGGGCAATATGGACTCAAGAGCTGGAATCACAACGTAGAAAGGTAGGTGGGGTGAGGGGGGTAATGTCCAGTCCAGCGTGTACTCCAAGCGTCCGGATCAAATCTCATTAAGAAGTTGTGAGAGGATATTATTTGCAAGGTATGGCTGGCTTCAACAAAGTCAGGCTTGGTTTAATTTTTAGCACCACGTACTATCCACGCTTACGTACTAATTATGCTAATGGTTTTAGAGTTTGTGAAGGTTATATTTATAAGGCTACCAGAATTTGCGTGGAGGGAAAGTGGAAAAATCATTTTTGGAAAAAAAAACCCACCTTCAGTACACTCGACCGAGATTATAACTTTAATCTCCCCATCATCGACAAACTAGTTTACTGCGAGATTAGCGCGTTAGATCACGCGGCCACCAAAACGAGAAGCAAGTTTGATTGATGTATCAACTTTTTATTCTTTACTAACCAGATGTTAATTTCAAAAATTGGTTGAATTTGTGCAAAAAAATAAGTGCTATGATTGTCTGTGAACAATTGTCTTTTCTTATGGAAAGGAACAAACACACGATGTATCATGACTTACGGACCTCTATTTGTAATCAATTATGAAATTAAAGTCACCATAAAGTTGAAAAGAATAGCACTAAATACCATTGCCACAAATAAATTGTTCCATATTTCTGGTAAAAATACAGCAAGAAATACCGTAATCCAGTTCGAGCAATGTGTACCATTGGTTCACAGTCATGGTAGAGGCCAGGGATGGATAATCTATGGTAAACTAACATTGAAAACAAGAAAAACTATAAATAGAACTTCTACCAGCGTGGTATAGTATTTTTAAAGTCAAATAATACTTCGACATCAATGTCACAATGTTACAATGAGCTTTGGGAAATCAAAGGTCAGAAATCGTCTTGGCTCGTACTAAAGTGCATCTTGGGTTCTGTTGATCCCGAAAATTTATGAGATCAACATAAATATCTTGGTTAGCAAAATACAACATATTTTTCGAACTAATATGAAAAATATTATGTAATTTTAGTTTTTTAGCACTTACATCAATTTATTATCTCTCTCCCCCCCCCCCATCCCCTCAAGATGTTGATTTAAATGTTTTTACTTTTTACTTTAAGATAGGCCTACTGAAATGAAAAAAAATGTCTAAAACACACACACTGACAATTCGATAAAGTTTCCATCTTTATAGCCATTATTAAAATAGTTACCATTTAATTAGATTCATTCATTAAATTTCATAATTTTCGACAGGTTTTGATTTAAAAATAATTGTTAGATAAAATTAAATAAAAAGTGGTATACTAGACATTCTCAAAATTCAGCTATTCCCTCAATTCTCGCCATCCCTTGTTTAAGCTGGGAGAGTCAAGTGGGATAGGAGACAATGTTGAGCTCTTCAGGGCAAAATGAGAACGTTAGAGAAGAAAAACTAAAATTCCCACCCAACAGTGTAATGTCTAAGAGGAAGGGAATCAGTAGCGTGGTAGATGGTAGGACCGGAAGGTTCATCTAACGGAGAGAAACTTGAAATGGGCGTGGCAGTTAAGAATGTCTTTGGTACAATTAAAGACTCGGCGCTCATTTTGTCTTCTTCTCCTGGATCAACCCGAGTCCTGGAACGCTACGACAAACCTTCCTCATTTCTACAGTGAGAATCTCCTTAATAATAGTTTTATTTCCGTCGCGTCTTACTATTCATTGTGGTTATAATGTTAAAAGTGGTAAGATACTGAAATTATATGCAATTTTAAGATTATTTTTGAGTGAGAATTTGAGCTATAAACATATGTTGTCACTTCATACCTATAAAACATATAAATGTGTGGACCTATAGTTAATACTTTACTTGTTCCACAAAGGAGTGAAGATAATCGGGAGTAAAGGAGGTTGTATAATGATGACTTAACTACCTGGTACTTATCACTAGACATATTTGGGGCAAGCAAATCTCGCTGGTTACGGTGTGAAGATAACATTATACTGATATGGGTTGTAGTGAGATGGACTGGATATGACTATATCGAGATAGGGATAGGGTGCAATGAGGGGGACTGGATATAATTAACTCAAGATAGGTATAGGGTGTAATGAGGTGGACTGGATGGAACTAGCTCAAGATAGGGATAGGGTGTAATGAGGTGGACTGGATGGAACTAGCTCAAGATAGGGTTAGGTGGCCTACTTTAGTAAGTTCAGCAATGAACTTTCGCGCTCCTAATGATAGATAATAAGTAATACTTCTGCTATACGAGTACTTTGCTTTTTTGAAATTTTGAAATAGTTTACCAAAGGTTATAGCATTTTTTTAAATGTTGTAACCGAAGATTGTTTCATATGACCATCAAGATTATATTGAAGTTGCTTATAGATAAAATAAAACCCCTTCGATGGTCAATAGGTTTGACAGAGACGAATAGTTTCACCAGGTTAAGCAGAGCTTGTTAAAATTGTACCTATGCTATGTTCTCCTTTCTTGACCCCCATTTGAAAAATTATAAATACGATCTGGTCTACGTTTGAATGTATTCACGTTGATACCTGACCGATGAGTGTTCTACTGAGTTATGAGATCTTATCACAGATACAGTTCACCCCTCCTTCAGGCGCGCCTGTTTTTTTCACACCATCGGTCACATGTCCTCTGACAGGCTACTTTGCAATATTTACGTCCTGAGATAAAATGTTACTAAAAAAAAAGCAATTTATTAGATGTATGTGTTGTATTTAGATATAGTTAATGAAACTGATGCTTAATACCATCGTGAAAAACATTTTTTATTTTCTTGGGGAAGTTTTTGGTAAATTGGTGAAAATTGTACTAAAGCCATGAGGCGTGAGTCATCTGTCAGATGACCACATGTAAAACAGCACAAATAGTACTTGTTCTTACTTTTGTTTTTTCAATTTATTTTGTTTTTTTTATCAATTTTTTATTTCAAGAAAATCTTGCTAAATTACATTTAAAGATAACATTTCCTAGCTACTAAAAACATAACGAATTATATATTTAGAGCCTTTATACTACACGTTTAGGTGCGACTCATCCACGAGATGACGATCAATAGACACAAGATTGGGTGCAAGTCATCCAAGAGAATTATTACTACTGTTATAACCTTGGTGCTCACTGCATCATGGCTCTGACTCAATTACCCGGTGGAGGGAAGGTACCAAGAAGATACTAGGAGATGGACCGCACCCCACCCCAAGCAACCTAAATGGTGGGGCAACTACGTCGCTAAGTCATCTCTCATTTGACATGTGACTGACTGATGGCGGGTTAGACTAACTCTGCTCCACGACACGATAGTGAATACGAGCAACTTTGACAATCAACCGTGTGGTTGATAAGTTAGCAGTTCTGGGTATTGGTTGAAATCACAGCGTCTTAGCCCCCCCAAATAAAACTCCCGAGACTTGTAGCTGGTATACATAAACAATCTTTATAGTCATACAACATTAACGTAAGAGCTGTTGTTTAAATAAGCAGCGCAGTGAAGTTAAACATCTTTTAATACTGCCACAAAAATATTTACCTTCAAAGGTGATAGTCATTTCTCTTGACGGATTACATTGTGGTCCTAGCTTATGGGCTACGCCAAAGTGAAAATGTGCAAGGTAAGATTGCCATCTTTCAATCTAAACGGACCCACTTTAGTGGCTGAACGATCTAAGACGTCACTTTAGGGTTAGACTGGCCTGCCGATGACGGGGAGATACGGGATTTGAATCCTGGTCAGGTCTGTTGAGGGATGTTTTTCCGAAGTGGTTTCCCAATCTCATTCTACGCAAATGCGGGGGGACTACCTCTAGAATGTTTCCTTCTTCATCACTACCCCAATAGAGTAACTATCGTATGTGCTTATAACCTGAACAAGTATTAAGACACGGGAATAATAGTAATAATAATAACAATAATAATAATAATAATAATAATAATAAAAGGTAAGCGGAGTGTACGTTTTAACAAATAAAGCTCTTTTCTTTATTAAACTATTTCAATGATTATATTTTATTATTTATTTATTTACATAGATATTTTTATGAGATCTCAAATATATTTTTCGATGTGCCTGTATTATAAAGGTACCACTTATGATTTTTTTTAAATATTAGTTTCCAAATTAAATAAAAGTTTCTCAAAATGTTATTTGACACTTGGTAGTAGATGAAGCATAGTTTACCGCAACATCTCACCTTATTTTTTTTCATTAAATACAAAACTACCCTCTTACCCTATTTTTTGTATTTTTTTCAAAATTTCCACTTTTCAATATAAAGGCCACTTATCTCCTAACTATGTATCCCGGAGAGGAAAGTATTTGCCGATACTTTTAATTACCTCTCTTAAAATGCCTCAGGTGGATGAAAAACTGAAGAGGGATTTTAGAAGAGTGAGTGGACGGGGAAAAGGGGCAAGGACAGCCCTTTTAGGTCGTGATCAGGGGTCAGCTTGAGAGATTATTACTAAGGGAGCACGTGGAAAAAAAAGTATAATTATTTTATCCAGCTTTCATAATTCCACTGTAAAAAAAAAGTGAGAATATCAAATATTTTAAAGGCCATTATAAAAAAATAAAAAGGTAGAGGTAGAAATGTGGTTGCTAAACTGAATAGGATATTATATGAATTTAAACCATTAGGCAAAACTTTTTTTTTGCAAAAATACAAGTTTACATTAAGGCCAAGGGGTATATAAAAGATATGTACAGTTACTAATTAAACTTAAGCCTAACACCTTGGTTTACTAACCAACTCTTTAGCCTTAAGGAAATTGAAAATTCAGGGCAAGATAATCAGAACACCATTAAACACCATCATTAGGCAACTCAATCCAATCCCTAGTCTGACACCAAAACCAATCCTATTTTAACTTTATACTCCCATCGACGTTTTAGTCTACCACGTACAACCCGAACGGATAGTAAGACGCGGTGCTAAGTATTATTATTATTATTTAGTCTACCAAGCTTCAAGTTTCCTAATTAAAATATTGGGTACTCACCTCTCATCACATATATGTGCCAACTGGACTACTTCAACCTATGTGCTTTGATGATTTTAAATCCATTAATGTTTCCAACCTGTGATCCAAGTCAGTTTTTTATTAAAGCCATATATTTTACACTGCCTGCGTTCTAGACTTGTCGTAGCTTTAGATGCCTTATAATCTAATTTAAGACTAGGACAGGCACAGCATCCAGTCTCCCGACCGTTGATTCATCACAGTGAAAGGGTAAGCCCCACATTACATCAAAGATAACCTTAACTCAAAAGACAGAAACTCTACCAACTGAGCTAAGGTGTAGGATGCTTTGAATATAATTAGTACTTAGTACACAATCAACTAAGTTCTTTATGATGTTACTTTCTCCAAATTAATTTGTTAGGTCATCTCTCTTAAACTTAAATATTCCTTAATAATTTGTTCTCATATCTCCTCAATTCTATTAGTACAGAACGATACAACGCTTCACAACTGTTAAGAACAACGGAGAGGATCATATTTACAAATATATATATTCTCAATTATCCACTCCCATGGAGGAATGTTCTAAAGCGTCACTCTGATGTTAGACTTGACTGATGAAGACGGGGAGAGCGTGGTTCAAATCCCAGCTGAGAATACTGTGAATGGTTTTTCCTAAATGGTTTTCCCACATTCCTTTCATGCGGATACGTGATACGTGTAGACTACCTTTAAAATTCTTCCTTCCTCATCTCTACCCCATTCCAGTAAATATGTGTATAAACTAAACAGCTAATAAGAAGCGATGATATTCTCAGTTTAATATTTCAAGAGAGAAGATGAGACAACAATTTACAAAATCAATAAATAGTAGCAAGCATTTCCTGAATTAATTCTGTTACTGACCGCCTCTTGAATTCTGTTCCAATAAGAACAGTTCCCAAGCATTTGGATTTGTAAAAAATATAATTAACAAAACAAAAATAAAACACTCTTCGGTGGCTTCATGGTCTAAAGCGCTACTCTCTGAATAGACTAGACTTCCGATGACGGGGAGATTGAGGTTTGAATCTCAGTAGGGTGTACTAAGTTTTTTCTAAAATGGCTTTCCACTCTCCCTCAACGCAAATGTGGGTACACTTCCACTAAATATAGCCTTCCTAGTATCTAAAGACATCCACGTAGTGAGTATATAAGCGTATAACCTAACTGGCTAATAGGATTCGGCGATAAAAAAGAACCTTTTTAAAACGCCCTACACCGATCTCTATGAAATCTTTCATTTGAAATTCATGGTTTCGAAATTGGTTACAGTCAAAATAGTAAAATTGTTCGTTCAAAAATCTAGGAGAGCCTTGTTTGATTCTAAGTAAATTTTGTCATTTAAACCTTACTGACCAGCACCGGTGGCTACGCAGACAAATGTGTCAGTATCGTATCGTACGCGCCTTACGTTTACATGAAGGTCAGAGCTATAATCCTGGCAGGATTTACTGAAGTGTATTTTCCCCAATTTTTCCTCAATATCTCTTCACGCAAATACTGGCACACTTTTCTATAAATGACTATTTCCTAATATTTAAACTGTTAGCACTTATAGGTGGATATCCCGGAATTGCAGTAAGTTAATCTGCATTCATGTAGCCTATGTACAAAAAATTGTGTTATCATTTTAGGATTAAAAGACCTAATTTCAAGCGCAATGCCTTTATCGTAATTTTGGTAACAACACAAGTATTTCACTAAAAAAATAATTAAGAAAGTCATCTAATTACATGACATTTACCTTCACTAAAAGCTAATTAGCACCAGTAATTTGGGAGCACTTAAAACGAAACACAGAGGGTGACAAGTACCGCTTTGTCCCGTTCGCTCGCAAAAACAAACCTTTAACAAGGGCCTTTCTCTCTCCCTCCCGCCTCCCTTTTCCGTTAAGCATTGAGGTCCTATATACAGGGGGTATTTTTTTTTAACCCCGTGTAGCCCCTTCTACTTTTCACTTCCTGTTCCTTGGATAGCTTGGGGGTGCGATTAGCCCTAATGGTAATACGATTACTTAACTTCCTTAGCGACTTCTCAACACCCCAACATCATCGCCCCCCACTCCTCACAACTTCTACCTAACAGCTTGTCGTGAAGAGGGTCAGAAGATTTGTTGTTGTCTACAGGCTAAAAAGACATTCCCACTTTTCCTCCCTATTTATCTTTCTAACTGTTAGAAATGCTCATTTACTATATTATATTTTTATATGTATATGAACTTGGTTGTCCCTACAAATGGTACTAACGGCACCACTCAATTTTTCACAACATTTCGTACCACCCTACCTGAAAAAGGATTAATTTTTTAGATAGTTAGTTTTAGATAGTTAAATTAAGTTAGGTTAGATTAGGTTAGGCTAGGCTAGGCTAGGTTAGGTTAGGTTAGGTTAGGCTAGGCTAGGCTAGGTTAGGTTAGGTTAGGTTAGGCTAGGTTAGGTTAGGTTAGGTTAGGTTAGGTTAGGCTAGGCTAGGTTAGGTTAGGTTAGGTTAGGCTAGGCTAGGTTAGGTTAGGTTAGATTAGGTTAGGTAAGGGTTATTTTGAAGAACAACAATCTGACATGACAAGGCATTGAACAAAACTTGCTTCTCTCATAGCTAAAAAAAAACACAATCAACAAAATCAGCAGAATGTACTTGAATTATATTTGCATAAATGAATTTAAAACTGAGGTCTGGTACACCTTCCCATCAAATGGTACAATTTGTTGCATCGTAAATATTTTAAGATCATTAATAGACCCTTCTCAGGTAGCCCTTCACCCTTAGTGGTACGAAATGTCACTGGTACCATTTGTCACATATTTGAGCTACAATTTATTTGAATTTAATTACTGCCCTCTTATTTGTAGTGACCTTCAGAAAAAATAGCTACTAATCCATCACATTCTTTTTATTAAGGTAAATTACACTAAGGTATTGATCATCCGGCCTAAAGTGGCGGTATTCCGAGCTGGATACTGGAAAAACCGGATAAATTTGAATCCGAGTGTAAATTATATTTTAGTATGGGCTTACCTACCTTTTTAATTTTTACAAATAATTTAACTTTGATTTAATAGAATTTTCCCTTTTTTTTTTGCGATGTAAAATGGGAATAGAGTTAATTATTGTATGCTGACCTTAAAAATTAAACGAGAAATATTTTTTTTTAATCTCTACTATACAATAGTAAATTTTAGAAACAGAATATGGGCTAAAAAGCAAGAACAACAAGTAAAAATAGAGTGTAATATGTCTTATGTTGGATGTATACAAGTTTGTTTATTTTAAAACGCACACTTGCTCACATCAAGAACCGGACCGGATAGTATGGATAGTCGTGACTCTAGTGTATTTCATTCACACATTAATATCCGCCTCAGTGGCGTAGTTGTCTAACGCGCTAGATTCGTGCTAAGCTAGTCTGCCGAGGACGGGGAGATCGAAGTTAGAATCTCTCTCGGGTGAACTGGGGGCGTTTTATTTCCTAAATGATTTTTAACTTTCCCTCCACGCAAATGCGGTTTCACTTCCTCTATATTAAACCTTCCCAAATCCTAACCCACTAGTGTAATTAGTAATTAAGCGTATAACCCGAATGGATAGTAAGACGTGATTATAAGTATTTTCATATATTAATAAAATAAGTTTTTAAATATCACCTCTCCCAACCCATTTACACAATCATTCCACGTCTTCTAATCGTAATATCCATTTGACGGTCAAACGAAACTATCCTACCCACCTTCTAATGGGAGCCGTTTCATCTATTAAGCTACCTCGAGTAACACAGCAGCGGATTTCCAAGGCAGACCAATTTATCTTCTCAAAGCTTCCTGGCTGAGCCCTATAACCGCACTGTACAGCTCCCAATAATCTCCATGTAGCCCATAACACATGTGTGTTACACGGGTCGCCCGTATGAGCTTAACGGGAGGAGGATGAGGTGGGAGGTTATGTATGGTGTCGCCTGGAGGCCGGTGCTTAACAATATCACAGAAATTATTAGTCTATTTATGAGCTTAGATCTTCAAAATATATATTTCTCTTAACAATAGCTGTATTAATTTTACCTTGGATGGAGAACAAACACAAATGTACTAGTATTTTACTTTATTTAATAGCCATTATATAAAACTACACATAATTTCTCAATGAGCTCTTGTATTATTAGCACCACGTCCTACTACTCATACGTTACACATATATGTTATACGCATACGTACTAGCTACGCTAATGGATTATGGATGAGTAAGGTTGAATTTAGAGGAAATATCCCCGCATTTTCATGAAAAGAAAGAATGGGAAACCATTTAGGAAAAAACACCTTTGGCACACCCTACCAGAATGGAGCCACGATCTCCCTGTCATCAGCAGACTAGTTTATGGCGAGAGTAGTGCCTTAGACCATGCGGCCACTGAAGTGGGTCAAAGAGCGTTTATAAAATTGAATGTTTCGCCTACATACATTTTTTCTGAAACAAGTAAATACGCATCCCACCAAAAACACTGATGTGAAAATGTGCCGAGCTCTACAGCACAAAAAATCTATAATTTATTCAGCCTCAAAATGATGTAAGATTTAAAAGAGTGCCAAGTTTAATAAATTGGCAATGTCTTTCCAAATAACTCGTCACTTCTGATATACACTTTAACTGGAAATTTAAAATAAGATTTGCGCACTTATATGTATTTAAGAGAAGTGGAAAGTTATTCGTAAATACATTGCAAGTTGAATTGGGTATTGTTTTAGATCCCACTCTTCTTCAGAGGATGAATAATTAAATGATTTTTGTGCTTTAAAACTTGGCGCGTTCTTTACATGAATGTTTTTGGTGGGATATTATTAATTTTGTAAAGATAAGTTTTAATGGTCTACCTACTGTAATAATTACATAATAACTTTTGAATTATGCGTCCTATAGAAATGAAACAAACTATTGTGGAATCAACTTACAAAGAGCTTTTAAAAAGATATGTCACTGGTCTGTGACCTTACATACCCTACCCACACCCCCACCCATCCTCTCCCATTTTTAGGGACAAGGTTTTAAACTTAAAATTTAGTGTTTTACCCTTGGTTCGTAGTCCAAATACTACGTCTATGCCAGTTTTCAAGGATATAGGTTGACTGGAAGTATCCTGCTATAGCTTTTAATGATCAGCGAGCTGGAGAGAGAGAGTCCCAAAATAACAGTTTTTTTTAAGTCCCTATTCCACTTACCGCTTAAGTTAGAAACTTCTACTTTAGAAAGATGACTAGAATGGTTAGTAAAATAGAGTTGTTTCTATTCGGCCTAAAGTAGCGGCATTCTGGACCGGATAACGAAAATGCCGGATAATATGGAGTTTGAGTGTGAATAATTTTCACTTTGGATTGACCTACTTTTTTAATTGTCATATAACATTTAACTTTGTTTTAATATAATCTGCTCTTTTTCTGATTGCGATGTAAAATAGGAATACAGTAATTGTAGGGGGACAGTAAGAATTAAACGAGAAAGAAATGTTTAAACCCATACTATACAGTACTTTATTTTGTAAATGTAACATCGGCTAAAAAACAAGAACAATAAGTGGTACGGAAATGTTTGGACTGATAAAAAAGATCAATATTGGGTCAACAAGGGTCAACACTTCGTATTAAAATTTTTACTTCCATTTAAAATTTTCCACACTTTACTAGGTGTTGAACATCTTCAGGTCCTCGCATCACTATTAAATTACTCATTTATAGATTTTGACCTATACAAAATGTAAATATTGACTAATGAGTCTCAAATGGAGATAGATCATCGTTGTACAAGCACTTCTCCTGAGAGTTTTAAGGAAAAATAACATAAACGTTTGGAGGGACTTACTTATATTTAATTACTATATGGCATTGGAGAATTATTACGTTAAAACTTTAGTATATATATTTACAACTAAAGCTCACAAAATTGTATTAATATATTTGCCAATATCTCAGAAAATGTTGGATTTATAATAATATATTTCATTTAAAAGTTTTTTATTTTTAATAAAACAACAGTTTTGCAATGATAAGTTATTTAGTATCTCAAATAGTTGCGGAGATACGGAAATGTAATCTTCTGTAAAGTACCCTAAAAGTAGTTTTTATGGGAAAATGGAATTAGCCAGTTTATGTATAATCTTAATTAACGTCTAGATATGAATTTTAATCAAAATCGTTGGAGCCGACTATGAGAAAATCGATCTTTTATCTTTTCGCCCTTTATTAAACTACTTTTAATTTTAAGTTTAAACAGACACACAGACAGACGGCATTGCAAAGACCACTTTAATCCATAAATATTTCTGGTTAAATTATTTTTACGGTAGCAATACTTTACCTTTAGTGTTCGAAAAGTTAAAAAATGTGTATATTTACGTATAGATTTATAATTATTGCTTTTATAAAAATATTTTTTTAATAAAATACTTGTGTTATAAATAGATATACATATTTACAATGATAAGTAACTTCATATCTTAAATAGTTTCGGAGATACGATTAAAAATATGAGAATTTACGCATTTTACCGGAGCCATTAAATTCATTTTGACGAAATATTGAGGGTAGCCATTTTGTTTGTAATATCTATAAACGTTTATAAATGAAATTTATTCAAAATCGCTAGAGCCGATTTTGAAGAAATCAACTTTTTCTCTTTTTGCCCTTCAGTAAACTATCCTTAATTTTAAGGTAAGATATCCAATTACAAAAAGCCTTCGGGGCAAGCCTATGGAAACCCTAGATACCAAGTTTTAGCCTGATTGGTCAAATAGTTTAGACTCTAATTGGAAGTACAGACAGACAGACAGACAAAAATTCAAAAACAACTTTTTTGGATTCGGTGGGTCATGAAACGTCGAGATTGATCAAAACGATCACAATACTTTCTCTACCTGCAGGATAGCGAGAAAGTAACGATTGAAGATAGGGCATCAAATGGATTACATTATATATTCAGTGAATGTTTTATAGTGAATACGTACAGGTTTGTTTAGTTTTATAACGCACTTGTTAACACCAAGAGCTGGGCCGGATAGTACGGAGGGCCGGATAGTTACAACTCTAGTTTATTAACAGGTTGTGAAATGTTTATATTTCTACCATTCTTTGAAGCCAAGTTAGAAAGTTAAAGGTGGCATGAGTTGTATCGTGTTTAAGTTGCCGACTAGTGTTCCATGATTTTTATTTTGTGTTTACATACTAATCGCATACCAATTTGATCGTGGTATAAATGCTAAACTCATTCAGTCAGGAACTCCGGTGACAGAGAGGTCAGGGTTCAAAAGCTGGATTGTTGTACTAAGAGTGTTATTTCCTAATTAGTTTCCTACTTTATAGGTCTAGGCCTATTTGGGTTAATTTCCTATCAAATTCAACCTTCTCCATCCTTATCGCATTATCGTAACTAGGTGAATATATATGTTTGTTGATAGAATGGGCTATGAAATAGGGTGGGGTTAAAAGCTAATCGGGATTCCTAATTTCTACATAGTAACAAGTTAACATAGTTAATGAGAATGTGGGTACATTTAATCTTAATATAACCTACGTAATCTCTAAACTCGTTACCGTAGTTAGTACATAATTGTATAACCCAAACACTTAGCAAGGCAAAGTGAATATGTAGTTTAAAACTAAGTGAGATGATTAACCTACATATTTTCAACATTATAAAATATACTAGATCTATTTTCATGTGTTCGTATCGCATTTATAAAAGCGCGCTCTATCAGATAAGCTTTCATTTCAGAATTTACATAATGAATTGAACATTTTTGAAACATTTAAATGTTACTGCCCTAAAGAAGGATAATCATACAAATAGCTTCAAGTGAGATTTAATAATATTGTACTTGGCCTACATTAATGCATCCATGAGCCATACTAAGTGCTATACACTTACCCATTTTTGAGGGTTTACCTAATGCATTATTTTTTAAATGTTATACAAAAAAATTAAGGTTATTTTTATGATGATCTGACAAGAGTTTTATCATGGCCTTTATTTTTTTAAATGTATCCCAAATGCATATAGTATACTAAATTATGTTACAACTCTACTTCCACTAAAAATATACGATGTAAAACAAATGGGTGTGATGATTAACCAATTCCCCTACCCCCTTTTATCCACTCTATAAATATGGTGGAGGGTAAATGGAAGGATGCAGATTTTTTTCCACGCATGGTTTGGATACGAACAAAACCCCCTTCATCCAAATTTACTAGGTTCAAACACCCATTGTGGCCCTTCGTAGCAACGAACCCTAACGGGTGTCCATTTAAACATCGGAAACAATGATAGTCACGATATTAAATACGATTCAATTGACTATCAACGGATGGAGGGATGGGTGGATGAGGGGGTTTCTATAATCCAGAGAAAAACAACCACCGTTGGTCCGTCAATTTAATTATACGAGATAATAGAATGACCTTATCAAATATCGACAACCCTTTACAACATCCTCCCAACCCCCTCTTCATACTATATTTACCATCCCTTTACAGAGGTACCGAAGCGTGGTATTTCGGCAAGCAACTTCGATAAGCATATTAATCCAATCAGATTTGAATATAACCTCGTAATACAGTTTCATGTTTTTAAGGATGTTTAAGGTAAACAAAAATGTTAAATTAAAAATGGTGACAGTCTATTATGTATCTTTTATTATGTTTATACAGTATTTACAGCGAAAAACAATTTACTCTTCAACAAAAATTTCAATCATCTGAAAAATAAATGTACAGTGCACTGCACATACTTACTTTTTATCTTAAAGTAGAGACCTATACTAAAAACTCGTAGGATATGTGAAACGAAATAAGATACACTGTCGGCGACCTGGTGGTCTAAGGGTAAGGTGTCTGACTTCTGTGTTGAGGGTCCGGGGTTCAATCCTCGGTCGCGGCACAGATTTATCTGATTGCCAAACCCTTCCTTCACCTCTGACAAGACGTGTATTAATCACAACTTGTGAATGTGTGGAATGCCAGGCCTCCACCGTGGTTCGGATCCCACGTTAAACTGTAGGTCCTCCATTTCATCTCACAATCACCCTACCATTACACATTAACATAAGTGTGTATAACCCGAACGGGTAGTAAGACGCGGTGCTAATAATCATAATAATAATATTATTAATAATAATATTAATAATAATAATAATAATAATAATAATAATAAATGATTCACCACTCTCCCATTATGACAATGCTCGTGCATTATTATTATTATTATGCATGTATTATTATTATTTATGTTTCAACTTTTTCTATTGTACCCTTCAGTAAACTACCCTTAACTTCCTACCACATTTGCTCAAAAACATTTGGATAGCTCGGTTGGGTAGTAAGTTGATAAAAAAATACCTTCAAAACTCTTAGAGTTCAAAGCATCATATTCTTTCAGAGCTACGCAATGTTTTTGGGTACAAATAATTTTAATATTTGTCCAAAGTTAAGATCAATATAATTTTTTTTTTTACGAATTAATAAAGCAGTACAGATAAAATATTTAGTTTGGATCTAAATTAAATCCTATCCTTCAAATATAAATGATCAACATAAAAAAAATACAAACACAATTATTAAGTCAAATTTTTCCCTACCAAGTTTCACTATCCTTTTGGGTACTACGCATTTACCCTGATTAAGTTAATATGCTGGGGAGGAGGATGGCTGAATTTATAGGAAGTGTATCCACATGTTCATGGACAGAGATTGGAAAACTATTTAGAAAACAAACACCCTTAGCACACCCAACTAGGATTTGAACCTCAATCTTCCCATAATCAGAACCGTATATTTAGACAGTGACGTAATTGACCGGTGGTATTTAACCTGGGCTATGAGTACCCCCAGGGTTATGTGAATTTTAAAACATATATTCACATACATTATTTAAGGATTAGCACCCATTTCGTTGACTGTATTGGTCTAACGCGCTACTCTCGTGTTAGACTAGACTGGTGATGACGGAGGGGGGGGGGAAGAATATAGAGGTTTGAATCTCGGTCGGGTGTACTGAGGTTGTTGTTTTTCCCAAATGGTTTTCCCCTCTATCTCCATGTAGATATGGGTACAGCTCATAAAAATATAACCTCTTTAATCCCTAGCATATTAGCGTACTTAATACATTGGCGTACAAACCAAAAGGTTCGTAACACACGGTGCTAAAGAAAAAAAAAAGTATTAACACTGAATAATTAGAGCCAGATATTTAGGACTATCCAAAAGAGACCCACCCGTAAGAACATGCGATCTAGGAGCGCCATTTTATATTAATTTTAGATGTATACTATAGAATATGTATAACTTGCATTATGAACTAACAAATTTGATGGCATGAGAAACAGAAAAATAATTATATCTGGGGGTACGTGAAACAATAAAAGGTAGTGTAATAAACCATTCTACCATCGTAGCAGCTTAGTTGATTTTAATGACGCAACTTTCCGGACGTAACAAAAGATAACGTGAGTAGAACTACCTAGACCCCATATGTACACTGCAACCCCACTCCAAACTGAGTGTCGTGCTATACGGGAGGGTGGACGCCATTTGGGGATACAACACCCACACGAGCAGCACCATTGCCGGTAGAGGCACAGAGGCAGGTGTTGATATTCACATGTGACTCATAGCACTTAACTCTGAGAATATCAGTCAGTCAGTCAAGGGTCTGGTAGAACACAGGTATAGTCCGATTCTAGACAAAATGTGTCAATGCTCCGGTTTATAAACATGATATACATACCTTGTTAGCATAGAACCTTCCAATCCGGTGGAGAAGGAAAAAATTGGTGGGTATTTCACACACACGTGATTTTATAATCCTATCCGTATTTTCGTTTCTTTACTACGTCCAACCACCCTTTAGGCTTGTGTACATTCATAATATTAACTATATTGATTTATTAAAGATGAGGGAGGTAGTGTCGTAGGATTGTTAAATATGTAATTGAGAAATAATAACCCTTAGTACACCTGACGAGGGTTCGAATCCCGACCTTCCCATCATTGGCAGTCCAGTTTTTTTTTTGCAAGAGTGACTTCTTAGACCATACGACCAACGAAATGAGTTGCATATAATATATTAATTACACTAGTATTGTAAGGATCAGATAGATATAATTTATAGGGAGTGTACCAAAATTGACGTGGAAGAATAGTTATTATTTTATATTTTTACGTTTTGAAACTAAAAAAAACTATATCATTTTTTATCAGGTTTTTGTTATAATTGATCACTTTCTCTGAGTGTTTTTGTACGTCATATAACTTTTCTGTGAAGGATTAAAAAGTTTTAAATTATATATATATTTTTTTTTTATTTCAAAATTAGACTTAGCTATTTTGTAATGCGTATTTGTTTGTAAAAATTAATTGTTAACTGTTAAAATTGGATAAAATATGTTTTCTGAATAAAACATTTTAAAAAAATTACAAAAAAGTTGTTAAAATACATTACAGGAGTAAGGGTCATGGTGACCCCACGCGACCACTTTAGGTTTCAACATAGGCGCGACCGCTTCAGGTTTAAGTTTGTCTTTGTCTGAATTGTCAGTGACAGAGAAACCAAAATTACATTCCCTGAGATTGGATTTCTCCGAATTCTTTTCCGCCATGACTCCAAGTAAGGTACAATACATTATCTACACATACCAAGGGTTTCAAAATAGTGACCCACGATGCCTTTTTTTGCGGCCCACGAAGTTTCTTTGGTAACGTAATCTATTGTAGTAGAATTGATTATTTTATTCGAGAAAAGGAAATTTTTGACTTGCTTGAGAAAAATCCATGAAGGCTACAACTGATGTTCTTGTTTAATTTATTGCTTAAATCTGACGTATCAAAGATAGTTTATTTTAGTTGGATAGCACGTTTAATATGTAACTAAACATTTTTAAACTAACACTTCTTATTTAATTTACAATTAAATACAGATTCTTATTTATTGCATACAAAAACTAGCCGATTATGTTGCAGTCCCCCAACCAGACTCGAGGATTCAATTGTTCCCCTCGGGCACTTTTAAGTTGGAAAAGGTGACATGGCGTTATAGGGATAGGTAAAGTGTCAGACTTCTTTGCTGCGGGTCCGGGGTTCAATCCTCGGTCCCGGCACATATTTATCTAATAGCCAAATCCTTCCTTTGATACAATATTAGGAAGAAGAATAGTTCAAATACATCGTGAAATATAGTTTGTAAGTCCACTTAGATAAAAACTTTCCTTTCAAAGTCCACGAGTTCATACCTCACCAGCAACACGAAGATTAAATCCAAGGTAAACAAAATTAGCTTCATTATACTCACGGAGCAAACGAAACAGTTAGGGCAGGACATAATGTTACCAAGAGATGTAGAGAGGAAAGAATGAAGAGGAGACTCTGAAAAACATAATCCATCACTTCGGTCTTTTCTTTTCACCGCGTCTGTCGTACAATTTGCATGTGGGAGTGTGTGTGTGTATGTGTGTGTGTGCCAGCGTCGATGATTTAACGAGTGCTGGCTGGAGGTAAAAATACTCCTCCATCCCAAAGAGTTCCCCTTATTCTCCAACTCACTCAACTCTCCCTTAAAATCCACCCAACGCTGTTTGTGTTGAAAAACCCTTCCCACCCCCCCTTTTCATGGGTTACCACTAACAACCGTCTCCAAGGTGACAGCCTCGGTCCGTGATAGAGACGCGATCTCTTTCTACACCCCCCTTTTTTTTTCTACCTTGGCGTCCTTGTACCCACGCATCTTTGACAGGTGACGCCATGGGAGACGCCACATCTTATTAGAAGACGCGTAATACCACGTGTTTCTCGAAGGAAATAACACAGCACAATGCTCGCGACTATTATTGACGTCATTTGTGTCTTGAGACGTAAGCCAACCGTCCCTAACAGAACCAGGGTTCGAATCTCTTTAGAGGTATTTAATTTTGTTGTTAGAACGGTTAAAACATAGGTAATGGCACACGAACTGAATCCTCAGCTGATCGGGTCTCTTATTTGGCAGTGACCGGGAGGTCAGGGTTCAAATCTACACCGGGTATACCATTGACGGATTTACTTAGATGCTATCCCACTGTGTCTCCACCCAAATGCAGATGCATTTATTTTGAACTCTACCCTCATCATTCCTACCCTATTCATGTGATTAAATTAGTATGGATTTAATTTAGAATTAAAATCAAAATGTGTGGTTTTGAATAGATGCGCCGCAACAAATATCCAAACTATATACCATTCATATAAGATAAACATAGCAAGGACCAATAAGTGGATGTTTCAGTGGCCGCATAGTCTAAAGCGTCACTCTAGAAATATACTGGACTGCCGATGACAGGGGTGGGGATGTGGGGGGTGGAGGAGCGATCTAGGTTCAAATCTTTGTCATGTGTATTAAGTATTGATTTTCCTAAATGGTTTTCCACTCTTCCTTATTGAAAATGTGGGTACCCTTCTTTAAAATTCAACCTTAATCTTTTCTAACATATTAGAGTAATTAGTAGATATGCTTATCAATCTAATGTGTAGTAGTACGAGGTTTAATAACAAAAAAAGTCACGGGTGTCGCAAAATTTCAACAGGATATTCTGGTGTACAACTCAAATGATAGTTAGATGCGGTGCTAAAAATTAAAATAAAACAATTAAAAAACAGGATATTTTATTTTAATTCAACAAGTTTCTGTTCAAATTCCTCTACGCCAATAACAAATATAAAATGATGATAGAGAATAAATAATTTTAAATACAAAACAACTAAACTGAAGAAATATATTTATTATTTTGGTCTTATATTTTTATTTTTGCTATAAAGAACTCACGTTGCATTCCGTCCCACATAAATAAACCTTGATTTTAAAGTATATAATCCACCTTGGTGGCATAGTTGGTTAACGTGCTAGTTTCGTGTTGATCCATTTTGTGGAGGATGGAGAGATCGAGGTTAGAATCTCGGTAGGGTGAATTGGAGATGGTTTATCCTCAACGGTTTTCCACTCTCCCTCCACGCAAATAGGGGTTCACTTCCTTTAAAATTCAACCTTCCCAATTCCTAATCCACTAGCGTAATTAATACTTAAGCTTATAACATGAACGGGTAGTAAGACGCAGTGCTAAGAAAATACACATAAATAAAGAACAATTACTACGTAGCCATTTTTTTGCGAATGAAGATCTAGGTTAAGTAATTTGCTATCAATTAAAAATTAAAAAAATCAAATTGTAATATAAATATTTTCTAGTAATTGGCATTAAATAAAAAATCCTTTTGTTGTTTGTATCAGCTCAATTAAACCTGTAAAACATTGTTCCAAACATGTCATATTGTGCCACGTAATTTCAATGTCTTCCCTACTAATTAAGTCGTATTCTCTCAACGGTGGACCAATTATAGTAATAGGCTTTGTCTGATAGTAGCTACACAACAGTCATGTCTAACCCACCCACCCTTTTGAAAAATAGCCCATCCTTGAACGGTCTTAACCTACACCAAGTTATCTATTTTATAAATATAAAATTCACTTAGTGACGGAAGCTCCTAAGAACAAAACAAGGGTATTATGTCATTGCTTTCATCCTATGTTAACAATGTTTTACTATCACGTTCTATAATAAAACAATGTTTCGTGTAGCCTGAGGCTAGGAGTATGGTGGGGTGAAGGGGTGAAGGATTGGATTGGGAGGGGGTGAGGGTCAGACTTACTACCCCATTAGCTTGTAGGGTGTTATATTTCACCCTTCTAACGAAACAAAACAACCCCTCAAATTTGCCCGGGAATAAAGTGAAGAGGTCCAATTACCAAATGCGCACGCAGTTTTGGATACAAATTAGTGCTATCTAATTAGATGTTTTCTGTCCTAGGTTCGAGTAGGCTACTAATTAAAAGTAAATTAAAAATCTTCATTATAATTCAATTGACAAATATATATATATATCTTTACCGAAACTTTATATGGGATTGTAAATTAGAGTGATCATTCCCAAGCTGTCATATTTAGTAATCATATAAATAAATGGACTACAATTATTCTTGTTCCCTTAAGCTAAATAGCTGTAATTAATAATCAATGCTTGAGATTACAACAAACTATTTAGTACAGACTGATGTTTATTGATTTATAAATTGAATTTTAAGTGTAAAATATAGGCCTATTTTAAAATTTTATAATAAGGGGTGAAGGATTGGATTGGGAGGGGGTGAGGGTCAGACTTACTACCCCATTAGCTTGTAGGGTGTTATATTTCACCCTTCTAACGAAACAAAACAACCCCTCAAATTTGCCCGGGAATAAAGTGAAGAGGTCCAATTACCAAATGCGCACGCAGTTTTGGATACAAATTAGTGCTATCTAATTAGATGTTTTCTGTCCTAGGTTCGAGTAGGCTACTAATTAAAAGTAAATTAAAAATCTTCATTATAATTCAATTGACAAATATATATATATATCTTTACCGAAACTTTATATGGGATTGTAAATTAGAGTGATCATTCCCAAGCTGTCATATTTAGTAATCATATAAATAAATGGACTACAATTATTCTTGTTCCCTTAAGCTAAATAGCTGTAATTAATAATCAATGCTTGAGATTACAACAAACTATTTAGTACAGACTGATGTTTATTGATTTATAAATTGAATTTTAAGTGTAAAATATAGGCCTATTTTAAAATTTTATAATATATATGCTAAGTGTATGACTCTTATTAGTAAAATAATACTTTTTTTTAGTATTGGATAGGTATTTGCATATAAAAATCTGTAACTCTATTGTAATCATATGAGGAGTACGAGGGAAAAAAGGGGAAAAGTCAAATTTTAACTAAAATTTAGCTAGTGCTTTTAATCTGTTGGACAATCATAATACCGTTATAATGCTCTTTAAATCATGATTAAAAGAAACCTCTGATGTATTTAAATTAATTTAACGAAAATATTTGCTGGGGTCCTTTTTGTGTTTGAGATATAAAAGTTTCTGATCTGGAAAATGTATTTAGTGTGACTTTCCCCGTTTTCCCTAGTACCTTTAAATTCAAATATTCTCGTAAAAGGTACAAAAGTTGGGTTGATAATAATCAGTGGTCAACTCTGATTGGTGAAATTAAGTGAACGTATGAAGACCATTATAACTAATGAATGAATTCGTTACTAATGGAAACATAAGCTTTGTCATGGTGTTACTTACTAAGTAATATAGTCATTCCAAAACGAAAATGGATTTAAAGTAGATTACCGAGCTGTTGGCCTAGGTGTTTTGAATAATCAATTCAATCAACGTGAAATCTGTGAATCCATGGTAAGCTGTGAACTAATAAAATTTCATAGAGACAGATTGAGATAATCATAAATCAGAGTTGATAAATTATAGCATAATGCTGACATGTATTTTATTTTCTTAGGCTCTTCCCTGTTCTTTAAGTGCGTACAAGAGAGTCGAGAATTGACTTTCACATTTTTTTATTATTTTTTTTGAATATCCAAAACAATAATTTTAATGATTGTTTTCTTTGTGTGTGAAACGTGGTTTCTTAACTTACAAGACGAAAAAAAAATGGTACGGTGCACGGCACAGGTTTTTTCTAACAATTTTTTCTTAAAAATATATATTTACTAAAAACTTGTAAATTTTGTGAAACTTAATAATATACATTGTTGTAGAAACACTATACCAAAGGCTATAAATAAAATAACATTCACCGTTAATTACTTTCTCTGTGGCATAAGAAACCAGGAACACTGTTACAGAAATTTTGAGAAAAGAGAAACATCTTTGTCCACCAAAGAGCATAAGAATCAAATTCATTTTCAAAGAACCTAATTAAAAAGTATATATATTGGCTTACAGCTAAAAAGTTATTGGTTTTATAAAAAATATTCCAAATGTTCTTTATCTTTAATAGTACTACAATTTTTTAACGATAGGTTATTACGTATTTCAAATAGTTGTGGTGAAATTATGAAAATTGGAAAGTTTCCCCCATGCAAAGTACCCCCAAAGTCATTTTCAAGAGAAAATAAGAGTTTTGATCATGTTAATAACTATAATCTGTGTATAGATGTAGAATGTATTCAAAATCATCAGAACGAATTTTGAGAAATTATATATTTTTTTCTGTTTTTGCCCTTCAGTAAGCCAGACTTAAATTTAGGGCTATAGTCACAAAAAAAAAAGACCTATTCGGGGACCTTATGAAATCCCCTGATACTAAGTTTTAGCCCAATCGGTAAAATAGTTTCAGCTCCAACCCAACGTACAGAACAACAGACAGACGGACAGACAGACAGGCAGATAGACGGCATTGCGAACATTGGTTTCAGGAAGTCATGAAACGTCGTTATTTCTCAAAACCTAAAGTTAGATTTTTTTTACTTTTTTTACTTTTTCCAGGTGTGATGCACTTAGACTATTAAAGTTAGTTTGTAAGTATAATTGTAAAACATATTCATACTTATTTTTCAAATAAGTGCATTAAATATTAAATACACACAACATTAATTACTATAATTCATAATTTTAATACGAAGATTAATAGTTCCCACATAAGCTTTATTACTATTTAAGTATGCATCAACCACGTTTTAATTTCTTATAGCTTTTTATTTTATGAAAATAAATCAAAAATTTCTCCATTAGCAGCATAGAGTTTAGTTTTCTGCTCGTGTTAATATCAACAGGTCTTGAATATTTGTCAATGGTGTCTTGAAATTTTGTCAAAACTTTTTAAATAAAGAGAAAAGGTTTTGACAAAATTTCGGGACATCCTTGACAGATATTCCAGATCTGTTGATACTAGAATGTGCAGAAAACTAAACTAAATGTTGCTACTGGAGAAATATTTGATTTATTTTTACCAAAACATTTATATTCTATAAAAACTGTAAAAATACTAGCGCTTCCTTCTGCCACACCTTATAATAAAACAATATTTATAGGAAGTTTATCCAATATCCACTTCACTACATTAACAAAAATCACAGATATTTTGAAATTTCAGAATTTTGTTAGTAAATAAAAAAAAAGTTTAAGTGGTTGATATAACAAAAAAATTATCATGGAATGTTTCCATCAATGTGGGTTATAACATTTGGAATTATGTTTTTCAGAAAGCATAAAAACATTACAAATAAACCTCAATATATTATTGACGTCAACATTAAATTCTGAAAGTGGAAGATGTAGTCTTAGAGTAAAATCTGTAAATAATTAGTGCTTTATTAATAAAAAAAAGCCCTCCTACTACCGCCAAAAAATCGTGGGCTTTTCACTACAAAGCACATTTACACGACAGGACAGTCTTGAAGAGAGTGCAGAAGTACCGACGCCTCTGTTCAAGAGGGCGTTGGGTTGAGGGCGTCCATGCACGTTTTGGGATAATTGCTACTCCCTCCCTCTTTCCTCGTTTCCACTCCACCTCCCCCACTTTTCTAAAACTGAGTTGTTAACTTAGGAACAGAAAGTGGTTGTAGAGTGAGAGAGAGTTGTTTTTGAGGGAGAAGGGAGTTTGGGAAGAACAAGGCTAGGATAAACTGTAGGGGGGGGGGGCTAAGAATCCCTTCCACCTAGCCCCCCTCAGCAAGTCCCGCTTAAAACCACACTTGACAAACTCGCGCGACCAAGCCTGAGCTCTCGACAAACCCAAAACCACGCCCGCCCGCCGGGGTTTGACGCGAGAAACCGCTTGCCATTTTGGAGGTGGAAAGAGAACGAAGGGTTGGTTCACAAGAGGTCGACGTTGAAGGCCGGCAACCACAAAAACAACCTTCTCCGCTACTGGTGAAGGTCTTAGATTCAAATATACTAAATGGGATCTTTGAACTTCTACAAAACCCAATTTCATTTTCGGATGATCTAACGCAGGTGTCAGCAACTGGTCGATATCAAACACATTTGCAATCGATCACGAAAGGAAACTTAACATAATTAAAGGTCGATATTTGAGTATGACCAATATAACCTAGATTGGTCATAATCGGTAATAAAACTAATGTTATAAGAAACTCTTATAGCTTAATATGAAAATAGACATTAAATTTTATCTTTAAATTTCCATACAGATATGTGGGGACACAATTATTTTTTAAAATTTATTTTAGCGTTTGGTATTACTGACCGGGATGGACATGACATCCAGTTCAGTGATGTGTGATGGTGGCTCAGAGCATTGACACCTATGGAGGTTGTCTACACGTGATACCCGAAAGGAGATGATGTGATGATAGTTAATATGGAGGTGTGGGCCATTGGGAGTCTTAAACATAGCTTAAACCTAATTTAACAACACCTGGTGATCGTTGGGATGATTCCTCTTAGGGGGAAAATGCCCAAGGTACCAGCAGGGACCCCAGGCTTGTAGCCAGATATGTAAACATAGATTGAAGAAACGGTGGGTGATCGGGGTCAACAAATATTGCCAACCCCTGTATTTCCGGTCACAAGAAGTTCGGAGTTGTAATTTTAGTCAGGTGTACTGAGGGTGTTTTTTCCTAAATGACTTTACACTCTCTCTACGTGCAATATGTGTGAGTATGAGGGTGATAGTGAGTATAATTGTGATAGTGAGTATAATGGTGATAGTGTGATGGTGATAGTGAACATGAGGGTGTGGAACCAGCGCAAACACTTAAATTAACTTAAGCCTAACTAACCAAACCTTGGTGACCATTGGGATGATTCTCCTTTCGGGAAAATTACCCATAGTACTAGCTGGGAATTGAACCTGGAACCCTAAGGTTTGTAGCCAGGTGCACTGACCACTGTACCACGGGACTGGTTAGCATATTATTTGACTTTTCGAAATATTTTTTTTCAGGTACTTCCCCCTTTTTTTTTAAAAAAAAAGAAGAAGAAAGGCGTTTATAATATTAGCGGAAATGAATAAATGTTGTTTTTGTGGTACACCAGGCGTTATTTTGTAAATAAGTTCATATCCCTTGTCGAGGTTAATATCACGCCTGTAAAAGCGAGAGGGACCTCGACTAGGATTATATACAACATGGCGTGAATTAAATTAACCCAAAAGGGTACGGGAATGGGTCGGTGGAAAAGAGGTTGGGAGGACTGGAACCATTTTTGAGGAGAACCAGAAAAGGAGGGGTAAGGAG
>CABFWB010000905.1:31953-64060 GCA_902151455.1 Timema bartmani
GGGGGATTTCCTAGAAGCGAGAGCTTCCCCGAAACTTTGTGGTGCATTGTAGGGCCCCGCATCCCCTTCCCCCTGCTATTTTCCCCTCTACCTCATCATCTAGCGCTTCAGCTAAAACAAAAGACGATGATTTTCATAGCAACCTTACAAAGTCAACATTAATTAGACAGCTCCACCACCTTACCCCCCTCCTGCCTTTTGCCTATAACACATTGTTATTTTTTGAAAATCCTTATATAACATTATTTTAAGTGAAAAAACTTTTTTTATCTCAGAGTTATTCATTTTTGTATGGGTAATATTACAAGATTTATTAATATTTGTGTACAAAACTATTTTCTATTCCCTTTCTTTAAGTTAATTATTTAGGTCATCATAGAGGGAACGATAGCTTAGATTTATATATAAAGTAGGATTTGGCTAATTTGGCATTGGTTAACTCAAAAAATTGGATATTTTGAACTCCCCATGACTCCCCATGAAATTTATATGTTAACTAATGGTAAAAACAATGCATTTAATTAGAATTTTAAAAGAAAATATTAGGATGATTCGAAGTATTTATATTGTTTTGTTTTATTTTGAATTTGTACTCATTTCAATCCTAACTTAACAATATATGTTAAACCACCCCAAATGCCGAGAATGTCAAATTAGGTATGAGTTGGCGTATTGACACATAGTAAATGAGAAGGCGGGGAATTATGCACCGGTGGCAAGCGGGTTGCCTAATGTGGGGGGATTTGTTGGCCCAGCTTTCATCAATTCGTATTTAAGTCTGCAGTCTGTATGATAGTTTCTCAAAGATTTTATATTTTGTGTTTGAATATTTCTTGTTTTTTTATGTATGTTTTTATTGTGTATGTGTATTTGTTATATAATAGGTGTATATGGTTATACATAGCATAATTTTAGGCTATTATTTTGTACTAGTTGCCTGGATATTCATGAGTATGGTTGGTTCAAATTTTGGATATTTCAATTTTTTTTAATTATCTCTTTGACTTCAAATTAAAAAAGTTATACTTAATATTTTATTGTATATTTAATTTTACTAATGAGACAATTAAAATATAATTTTATAAATGACGAAGGTCTAATTATTATGTAACTGGTGAATATGTTAGAGGTGGGAAAGAAAGCTTTATAAAGATAGTAGCAGAGGACAAAGATAGAGAGAAAGTGTTGAAGAGAGAGAGAGGAACAGTGACAGACAAAAAACGAAAGAGAGAAAACAAAAGTATAAAAAAAGCCTCATCTCGTAACAAAGTTCGATTTAATGGTTCCGTGATGAGAATCCGATTATTTTCATTAAAAAAAAATATTGAAGTTTGGGTGTGGGTGGACTATAGGGAGTTTAGAGAGTTTCCGGAACTTGTAGGGGTGACAGGGTGTTTGTGGTGTTGATAAAGGGGAGTGGGGGAGGCGGGAAGGTGCAGGCCATCCTAAATTAGGCGTCCATATGTGACACATGAGCCAGAACCTCGATGATACGTCACCTAGCGTCGATCACTGTGGACAGGAAACTAAAATGTGTTTGTTTATGTTTGTCTGTGTGTGTGTGTGTGTCAGGGGTATGGGTGTATATGGGAAATAGAGATGTATGGAATACACCGCAGATACATTAGCGAATGAAAACCCTCTATACTAATTGCGCATCAAAAAGTCAGAAAGACACACACATACTCATCCTCAATGTTGTGCAAATAATTATTTACTGCTAGTTTAATAAGTATCATCTTTCTGTATCCATCCCTTTCCCTCCTTCCCTCCTGTCCAACCATGTCGGTGGTAGAATTATTTATAAATTGCATTACTCAATTTACATTATTATTTTTCCTTCACGCTCCACGCTTCACACTATATATATATATATATTTATATATATACACACATACACTAGCAATCCCGCACGGTGATGCCCGTGACCCACTGTGGTATAATAATTATATAAGACATGGTTCCCGATTTCATTTTGAAACGTTATCTCTGAAACGTAATTCTAAACCAGATTAAAAATATTTTCCTTAAAAATTTGTTTAAAAAAATTGCCTGATTAGAAAGAAAATTAGAAAAATTTTAAAATCCGGCTTAGAGGTGCATTCAGACCCCCTTCCGTCCACCTATGTTAAAAATTTCAGATCTCTGCATACCGTAGATTTGGCTGGGCATCGCACACAAACAAACACTTTCTTTTATTATTTTATATATATATTAGCATATTCAATAATAGTTTTTCAACTAGATATTCCTGCTCTTCTACTGACAGTGGTAAATTACACTGGATATCAACGCTGAGGAAACAGCATGTCTATCATTGGGAAACAGCGTTGTCATTCTCTCGTTTTTGTGTGGTCAAACTCCCCTTGAATATAGGACAAGTTTCGCAACGCTGGACAGTCGATGTTGCCAGTAACTCTTTCTTACCCCAGCACACCACCTTCAGACATAGATGAGAACTAGGAGGTTTGGCAACAGTCAACTAAGAGAGAGAGAGAGAGAACGAGCGAAGCTGAAGATTCTCTCCATAAGGCCTGCAGTTCCCTCAGCAATGATATTGGATGTAATAACAGTCTTCTGAGGTTGGGACACCATGCAGGTGCAGTAACTTAGTCCCGAAGAGATGATGTGATGATAATACTGATACTGTGGTGCCGGTAGACGTCTTAAGCCTGGCTAGAACCTAATTATCCAGGCCATGGACACAATAGGAATGGTTTCCCTTCGGGATAAATACCTATGGTCCCACCGGGAACTAAACCCAGGACCTCTAAATTAGTAGTCAAGTGCTGACCACTAGATAAAGAGGTCAGTCACTACACTAATGAAGTAGAGTAAAGGAAGGTATAATTTAGAGAATAAACGCACCCATCTTAACCGTCTTTCTATTTGGATATTAATTTATTTAGTAATATTGATCACTAATATTGATAATATTGATTAATCATTATACATGATCATATTCTAAAGTTTAAGAGTTTAGATGGTTTAAAAAAAAAGTAATAAAACATCAATGATTTGCGGGTAGAAACTAGAAATGTCAATATTTTTTATGTTAATTTAATAATATATTGTGGTTATCACAGCAATCACTAAACAATATTCATATTCTTAGTTTAATAGGTTTGATGTTTTTTTTTAAACCTAAGCATCGATTGTTTAGGGTTAGAATCATCGATGTTTAGAGAACGATATTTTTCAAACATCGATGGTACTTCTCCGATGTAGACATCGACTTTAAACATCAATGTTTTGCTATCGATGCTCATTCTTAGACTGAACTGATTGTTATGTCTCTCCAGGTCAGTAATCACAATTAAAACAAAAATTATCTCTAGGCTTAACAGCTTACAGTGAAACTGTTAAGGATCCAAACATACTTCGGGTTGAGTACTCTCCATATTAATGATTTTTCTAAATGGTTCTTTCTGTGGAAATGGCACTGTAAGAAGACGTGGATCATCGACCTTAGGGAAATAAAGTTGATAGTTAAAAAAAAACGGGTTTTTTAAAACATATGTCATTCTTGCCCCAAAGAACGGCTGTATTATGAGAGGGCTGCGCTCGTGGTTTTGATTAGAGTGGAGCGTAGAACATATGCGGACACACCCAGGACTGAATAACAAGTTGGAACAGAATCAAATCGCTACGGGCCCCAATATTCGATTGTGGGAGTCAACAACAAGTGTTTTTTTCAGCAGGGTTGTCGTGGGAAGACCTCCGGTACATGTGACACGCTCAAGATCATTCGACAGTAAAAACTTTATTGCACAATTTTAACAAATGTGTAATTATAAGCTATAAAGAGTGATTCAATGGTACAAAATCATCTTTTTATTACTCTTAATTTTTTATTAATTTATTTGAGGTATTTAACTAGCACTTTCTGAACCGACTGATTATTTCAGCACACGAGAATTTCTATGAGCGAGAACGAAAGGGCCAACCAATTTTGCCAGGAAAGGAATTTTCCCATACCTTCCAGGGATCTTTCACAAGCCACAATTGACATGAGACGGCTTTACTTTCCCTCCATAAGGAAGTTGTGCTACGGGTTTTAATTGCTCAAGAAAGATCCCTTGACCCCATCTGAGTTTGAACCCAAGAATATCGGTTCCTGAGGTGATATCTTTACCACAAGGCCACTGAGGTCGACAGTGATGATTTCAAAACTATTAATATTATAAATAAATTATCGTGTACACCTCATTTGAATGTCTAGCTATACGGTATGAAACCGGGAAGGAGCCAGAAATATAGTCTGTAATATTAGCATTGCGGGTTTATATTAAAATAACTTTATGAATACTTTTTTTTACTTGAATTATTTGATTTGTCAAAAGAAAATTCCACTGTACTTAAATAGAACATTTAAATATTAGGTGTGACTTTTGGTTTATTTGTAATTTTAAGTAATAATACATGTTGATAATCCCGTCTTACTACCTGTTCAGGTTGTGTACTGATTACGTTAGTGTGTTTAAAATAAGGAAGGTTGAATCTAAAGGAAGTGTGCCCAAGTGTAGGAAGAGTGGAAACACTTTTAATAAATAAACAACTTTAGTACACTCAACAGGAATTCAAGCCCCGATACTCCCGTAATCGGCAGGCCAAATCTATCGCGTAGGTGGAATAATGGTTAATAGAAAATGGGTCAAGTAAATAAAATAAAATTCTGACTTGTCAATTCGTCATTTGTGTATTAATTTCAACGGGAATAATGAAATGGCACGTAAATCAAACATATTGACTAAAATTGTAGTCTTTGTCACGTCGAACTAAACAGAATTCCATAGAAGAGAACTGAATGAATGTAGCCTTCCCTATCAATATTGTACAATAATTGGTAAGATTTATGGTCGAGTAGAAGAAAAGAAAGCGAGTTTTTTTGTCATCGTGTCTTGGTTACTACCTGTTCAGGTTATGCGTCTGTGCACTAATTACACTAATGGGTTAGGGATTAGGAAGGATTAATTTAGAGGAAATGCACCTACATTTACGTGGAAAATCATTTATGAAAAACCACCCTAAGTGAACATGACCGGGATCGAACCCTGATCTCCCCATCACCGGCAATCTAGTCCCACACTATAGTAGCGCGTTAGACCACTGGTCTAACGAAGCTGGTGATAGTAATTACTCTAATGCTATTCTCACAGTAGACTACACCGCCGATGATGGGACGATTGGGGTTCGAATCTCAGTCGGATGTACTGCGGGTGGTTTTTTTACAAAATTATTTTCCAATTTCCCTCCACGCAAGTGCGAGTACACTTCCTAGAAATATAGCCTTCCTAATCCCTAACAATTAGTGTAATTAGTACATAAACATATAACCCGAGTGTTTAGTAAGACGCGGTGATAAAAAAAATACTCTAATGGAGTAGGGGTGAGGAAGGAAGCATTCTAGAGATAATCTAATGGACTTTGCGTGGAAGGAGAGTGGGGAACCATTTAAGAAAATCCACTCTAATTAGAACCGACTGGGATATTAACCCTGACCTCCCCGTAATCATCAGGCCAGTCCAGCAAGAGAGTGACTACTTAGACCGTTCGGCCTCTTATGCACGTGGAAGGCAAAGTTTAAGTTCATAATTTTACAGTTTTTGTTATAAAACACTTATTTTTCTGGACATAGATACATACAATACTGCTTCAGCATATATATTTAGTTATTTTTTATTAATTATGGACATCATGGAATTTGAACATAATTTTTTCTCTTAATTTAAAATGTTTATGTTCAAATGTCACGATACGCACGAAAATTATTCATGGAATTTTGGAATTCATATTTATAGAAAACTTAGCTAAACGAGCCTACCTTAAATTATATATTTATTTTAACCAAACAAATTATTTGCCATAAAATATGCGAAACAAGTTCTACTCTTTTGTGTTACCGTCCATACCAACTAAATGGCTAGCAGTTATTTTTCTGCCAACAAACCCGTATAGCCTTTGGTCCTCGAGATAAAAAGTAATTTTATACTAGTGTTAACTTGCTAAAAAAGCTTGTCTCCTCCTTTTGTATAGAGCTAAATATTAATATTTTGATTTATGTATGTGATGTTCAATTTATGAAATGTGTTGAATTTACTGACAGTATGTTTTATTTCAGGATAATGTTCGCTTCCAAATTTCATAACCACTAAGTAATTTTGCTAGGATTAGTAATATATTTGAAATTAAAAAAAATAATATTTAAAATATTAAATTCTAATTATAAATTTAAAATTCAAATAAATCCCATACTCGGATTCTATAGAGTTTGATTAAACATTCCAACTAAATATTTAAAAAATTTGAATAGTTTAACGTTTTGATCCATTATTTTACTTACCCATATAAACTCGTGAATATGGTAATATTTAAAATATCGTCATAGATTAGACATGATTTACTGAACATATTATTTTATTGGACTCAAAAATAATACCCTAACATTTCATAATAAGATATTCGACATAGATTTGATTCGAACTATTTTAATTTAAAAAATACTCGATTCACAAATTTCCATTTTAAAATATTTGATTTAGATTCGATCCAACCAATAATTCGGATTCGATTCCAAATTTAAAATTAAGTATTTTGACAGGTCTAATGTTCATATATATTCAGTATGCTACTTTCTTAAAAACTACACCATATTATAAACAGTCAATGTAAGTTTTTTACGTTTCAGAATAAACGGAGTGTACACTGTACAGTTCTATTCGGGTGGAAAGGAATTTTTTGGACTGTTAAAAAATGTTACTAAAATATTATCAAATTGTATGGTCAGCAGCTGCTACTTTTTAAATATAGTATCAATAGCCATAAAAGAATATTAATATTGTATTAATATGTTATCAATGTTGACCCCAAATAAGTATGTTTTAATTTTCAAAAGTGTATTCCTTCTAGAATCCAAAAATATAAAATTAAATTGATATAATAGTCTTAAAATGTTATTGGAAACTACTTCTGTTGCTATATTAACTGAATACGAATGAGTGGAGTAATGGACCCTTTTTTTATTTATATTCTGCATCCGATGTTGTGGTGACGGACAAGCGGTGAGTGTTAGAGAACAAGCCAACAAGTGTTATCCTGAAAATGGGCGAGTTAAGAGGGTTGGTGGGGCGACCTCCAGTGATGTTCGGGCTACCGTAAAACACGCGACATTCGTTACGGACCAAAGCGTTCAGACATGTGCTACATCCCACGAGTTCATATAAACCAACATTTGCGGCGAGTTAGAATACACGAGCAACGAGAAAAAGGTAGAAAATAAAAAGTTTGTTTTTATTCACTAGTAATGTATTTTTTTTCTACTATTTTTATATTTTAAGTTTCCAGAATATACTATATTCTTTTTTACCGTGTATTACTACCATTTCTAGTTTATACTTGTTAACGTACAAACCCGATTCCAGGACAAACTAGATCCTACTAGGCCGAATCACTACATCCTAAGAGCCTCAGGATGTACTAGTTTAGCCTAGTCTAAATTAATTATTCACGAAATTTTGGCCTAGCTCATAGGATAAACTAGTATTGCCTAAAATTTTATTAGGCCAAACCAGGCTTAGGTTAGGTTATCTAACAGCATCTGCGCGCGATCTGTTCCTGATAAAACATGTCCAAGGTCGACTCATGGTATGGGTTAAGAAGGATGAAAACTAATATTGCCTGAAATTATCAGGATGTACCTGTTTAGCCTACAAGCGGCAGGATGTACCTGTTTAGCCTACAAGCGGCAGGATGTACCTGTTTAGCCTACAAGCGGCAGGATGTACCGATTCGGCCTAGTCCAATCTAATTTGTCCTGGAATAGGGTTTGGGCTATAACATACTCATAAAAATGAATTACGCTAATGGAGGAGGGATATATGAAAGGTATCTGCATTTGCGTAGAGGGAGAGGGAGAAATCATTAAGAGGAGGAAATCACCTCAGTACAACCGACCGGGAATTGAACCCCGATCTCCAAGTCACTGGCAGTCCATCAAATTGTGAGAGTGATGCCTTTAGCTATTCGGACACTGAGGAAAGTGTGTATATAACATAGAGATATATTTTCTAAACAGAAACTTAAGTTAAATCTTACTAAATTGTGCTACATAACTGGTAGAGTTGGGTTTGAGACAACATTTTTTGAGTCTCAATTGCGAGACCGAGGTTTGATACCTGTCACGGTGATAGCTATCTTTCTTCTTTTTTTTCATGCCAAATATGAGTATTCAGCTGTTTAAAAGATTAATGTATATGCTACCATCATATTTTTCTATAATATATACATGCAGTCTAATTTTTTATAGGAATAACTCTTTTAACATCTTTGCATACCAAAGAATATAACAATAAATTTAATATTTTTAAATACTAAAAAAATAATTTATTATAGCTTAGAAATTACTTATTTTATAAAAATGTTTCAAATTAAAATATTTTTTATTTAATAGTACTACAACTTTATAATCATAAATTATTTCGTATCTCAAATAGTTGCGGGAATATGATCGAAATTGGAAATATCCGCTTCTCTAAAGAACATCCAAAATGATTTTCATGATTAAATTAAAGTTGCCATTTTTTAAAATCTTAAACAATGCCTAGATATTAGATCTAATCAAAATCGTTTAAGTGAATTTTGAGAAAATGTCATTTTACCTTCCAGTAAATTACCCTTAACTCTAGGGCTAGATATCTAATTCTAAAAACCCCTCGGGGGAACTCTATAAAAAAATCTTAGATACAGAGTTTCAGACCAATTGGTAAAATGGTTTATGCTTTATGAAAAAAATACAAACACATAGAATGGATCGTGAAATCAACGTTTTGGGGTTAAGGGGATCATGAAACATTGATATACATCAAAATATCGAATTCAATGTATTTTTTTTTGTGATCACAATACTTTATTTACCCGAGGATTCACGAGAATTAATCTAGGACGTCAACCTGTCGATGTCAATGATAGGGGCCAATCAAGTCTCAAATCCCGTTTTGGTTCACTCAGGGTGTTTATTCGTACATTGTTTTCCACTCTCCCGCCATTCAATTGCAGGTGCATTTCCTCTTAATGCAACCTTCTCAACCCTAAAACATAGGAATAGTTAGTAAATATGCATATAATCTTAACGGATAATGATACGTGATACTAAATAATAATTATTTGTAAGACTTGATACCATTAAAACCATTTTCTTATTAATGAAACTCATGTCTGACACCTTAGATTAACGGTAGTATGTCTGTCTACTGAGATAAGGATCCTGGGTTCGAATCCCGGCATAGCCAAAAACTTTATAATTAGGTAAATATAGGTTTACCCTTTCATAGTGATGAATTAACGTCTGGAGGTTGGATGGTGTGTCTTTTCTAGATTTAAGTTAGTTTATAAGTCGTGTGCTGACATTATTTGTTGGTTCAAAATGTGCAAGTTAAATAACTTGAATACATAAAAAATAAATCAGTAGCACATCGTTTCTAGTTATATTTACCTGCCAGTCTGTTGAAGGATGCCATTTTTAAGAGGGTACTCTCATTTATAAAAGGGGGGTGTGGATTCATTTATAAAGTTACTGATAGCTAATTTTGGTTTTATCTCGCTCTCCTTCCTCAAAAAATTGTAAAGAGTACCCATAGGCACGATTGCTATCATCCTACGCAATATATCTGTCTAGTACAAAGTGACTTAAAACATTCTAAATGAGAAAAAAATTCATTAAAAACATCTGGAAATCTAGTTTACAAACACCCTTTCAGAACTGCTGCAAAGCTAACACGCTAATCCTCTCTTCTCTTATAAAACGCTCGCTTAGCTTGTTTACGACCAGCAAACGTCACATTCTCGATTACGTCACTTCCCGCGAGCCACCCTAACACACCCCTTTCCANACGACTGAATAAGACCTAATTTCAGTATTTAACCGGCTCGTTCAAAGAGACTTCATTAAACCGGGTTTGCCTCGCCTATCGCCTGGTTACAAGCGCAGCTGGGGTCTCACGTCTTCCTTGCCATAAGCCCCTGCCCTAGGTACAGTCTGGTCAAAACTTGTCTAGTTTACTGCTTAAGAAATATATACAAATATAGTACAAAGTTGAAGATTTAAATAAATATATTTTTTTCACTGTACATTAGTACCCGTTTAGATTATACATACTCTATGGCACTAGGCACTCGAGAGTTAATTACCGCACTCGCAAAAGTACGCCATCTATCCCTATCTTGAGCTAATTCTATCCAGTCCATACCATTACACCCCATCTCTCTCAGTTCTATCCAAATGTTGTCCTCCCATCTGCGTCTAGGTCTTCCCATTCGGTTTGCCATTCAATACCTTGAACGCGGTTCTAGATCCTCCCATTCTCGCTGCATGACCCGCCCACCGTAACCTGTGAGATATTACCACCCCAACAATCTCTGGTAATGAGTACAGGGTGTGCATCTCTTCATTATGTAGCCTCCCCCATTCTCCACTGTTTTCATCCATTTTTGGACCAAATTGATTATACGCATTCATTAATTACTATAGTGAGTTAGAGCTTAGGAAGGTAGAATTCAAAGGAAATGTACAATAATTAGCGTGGAAGGAGAGTAGAAAATAATCTGTGCAAAACACACGCTCAGTACACCCAAGCAGGGTTTGAACCCAATATCTCTGGATCTGAGAATGCAGGTTATTACTAGAATGAATTGTTTATATGGATAATAGATATGATAATTGAGATCAAATAGAAATTAATTAAAACAGAAAGAACAAAAAAAACAACACCTGATTTGATGATACATTATTTGTGATCCATAGTTTTTGTTTTATTTATGTTTCATGCCTCACTACCCACTTTTTTTTATGACATCGGGAAAGCTGTATTTTATAACGTTCATAAATTCACCTATTATCGTACATTATAGTATGTAGTTCGCAGCTTCGTTTTTTTTAATGCTGCGTATTACTACTTGTTCGGGTTATACGCCTATGTACTAGTTTTACAAATGATTTATGGATTAGTAAGGTTGAATTTAGAGGAAGTGCATCCGCATTTGCGTAGAGGGAGAGTGGAAATCCATTTGGAAAAAACACCCTAAGTATATCCGACCAGGGTCAAATCTTAATATCCCAGTATTCGACAGTTTATTCTATTGTGAGGGTAGCACCTTAGACCCTGTGACCACAAGTAGGTGGCTTCACTATTGAGTATTTGTAAACTTTGATATGATAATCCTTAAGATAAAAACTTTAATTAAAAAAATTAAGTCTGTTTGGTACAGTTATAAATTTTTCTGTCGAAAGAATATGTAGTTTTCTGAAAACGTGGCTTCTGCTAAGAATATTTTTGAAACTTTAAATTTTCAGATGTATCCTTTTTGTGTGAATTTTTATTCAAAAATTAAAATAATGAAAAATGGTTGATTAGAACTCCGGGGGTTGACTCTCGAAAATAAACACTCCACGCTGTAAATATAACGATGGTGAACACAACAGTCTTCTGTTTACACATTTGTTTATGCTTAGTTATTCAATTTCTGACACCCTATCTCAATCGGTATCATGTCTTCCTACTGAGCTAAGGGTACTCGGTTCAATTCCTGGCAGGGCCGAAAAGTTTATCGTTGGTAAAATGTGGATTTCACCTTTCACAGGGAGGTTAAATTATATGTAGAAATATATCAATTGATTCAAAAAGTTCACGTTAAATACTTTAAAAAAAAGTTTTTAAATGGAAATATCCTGTGTGGTCGTTATAACGACGAGGAAACACACATATACACAATGATATATTTGATTTCAACTTATGGAATTCTTTCTTAATTTATTGTAAAGTAGTCCAATCAAAGTCTATTTTTAAATGCGATTTTCTAAACACCAAAGGCAACTTGGTGAAACTTTCTGAAACAGACTTTACGTGTAAGTTTGTTAGCACCCCACCTCCCCCACTAAATCCAGGGTTAGACTTTATTTCGTTAGTCGTAGCCCATCTGGGGCCAAGGTGCTGAACGTATCACTCCAGCTAGGGGTACAAACTAGAGAGGTTTATGACGTCACCGAGCCCATCTACACGCGGTACAGCTAATCAGGATTATTACGAGAAATACTGTCTGCACGGAATGATGTGCCTGACTCTCAACTTATCGGCCGCACTCTGGACGGGAAATTGAATTGGCTTCAAGAATATTTTGAATGACTCATAATGGATCGCAGGTTTGGATGGTGATAATTGCTCGCGGTTTTTATAGCGCCGCATCTTACCACAGCCTGATTTTCATAGGAAATCCATTACATGAAGGGTGAAAAGTCATGTCGCCACAATGGCAGGAAGAAAATATTACAGATAATATTTACATTATTAGTCCATGTAGTCAATGGTGTGTAAACAATTCGATGGCCGCATTATCTAAGATGCTACTCTCACAGTAGAATAAACTGCCGATGACGAGAGGATCGAGCTTCAAATCTCAGTGGGATGTATTGAATGAAAGTGGTTTTCCCAAAATAGTTTCCACTTTCCCTCTACGCAAATGTGGTTACATTTCCTATAAATATAGCCTTCCTAATCCCTAATATCACGAACGTATTTAGTACATAAGCGTATAATCCGAGAGAGTAGTAAGACGTGGTGCTAATAAATACAAACCATTTGGTCACTGAAGCGGGTTTCACTTAGGTTAATGTTGATAGATAATGAATGACTATTTTCTGGCCAGAGGTCAGCACAGTTCGAGTAATAACCCCACCCCCACTTCCGTATCACTGCCTTTTGAATGTGCTAGTACTGCAGTAAGTACTCAACTAACGCGTATTCGAGTTACGCTGACTCGTAGATACACGGCCATGGTATTTCGATTCACAACTAGCAACTCCATCTATCAGCCACTACTTTAAACATAAATGTTGGCGTTCCTTGTAAACCGACGCACATCTAATAGTGTCACCGCCATCTAATAGTAAAATAAAAAAAACATAAAATAGTGTCACCACCATTTTGTTTGATTCTATCTTGAGCAAAAGTTGTCTCTTGTTAGTGAAACCACAATGTACTTTAGTACTGTTCATACTATAGTTATTATCTTTTAAAACAAATATGAATGTCAAAAATGCATAGTATTTAATCTCCATTCGATTTTTTTTAGTTTCTTCAAATTGAGTGGAAAACTTTAGAACGAATTAATCGAGAAAGTTAAGGTCTTACGTGAGTGGTCAAAATTAAGTAGCCAACAAATGTCTACTGTATAGTTTATATACTTATTATTTAAATATATAATTTCAACATACATATTGGTCATGAATAACTAAAGTTTCAAGCAAGGGATTTGAAAATAAAGTACCAATAACAAAATATGTTTACAGCAAAATACGTAAATTTTTATTCCAGTATCCTTTAAAACGAATCTCATGTAGACTACGAGATTTTTATTTTATTTTAAAAACTAAACTAGAAGTTTTATTACATGGTCAGTCCCTATTTGATATTTGAATGGTCTAAAGGCAATTGTTTGCGCCAGTTTGGGACATGTTTTATTCATCTGTTTATTTCACTGTCTAGCCGTTCGACCCTTACAGTGGACGGACTCCATACCCCCCCTTTACTCGTCTATATCACCCCTACTTTCCTTTATTCCGTCGCCTCTCGTCTGTACATTGAGAGAGCGGGAGAGGGAGGGTTGGTATTCATCTCTGTCCGCCGTAATTCCCTGTATGAATACAAACAAACAACTCGGTTATAACATAAAGGTCATCTAGAATATTTGTTATACAATGGAAGGCCAGGTCAATGGAAGGGAAATTTTAAACAAAGCTTTTAATTACTCTTACTAATGATGGCTTGACTTGCCCAAGACAATGTTCGTATACATGTTTTATAAATTCCGTAAGAATTTTAATAATAATGCTTGTAATTATGTAGGATGCTAAAAAATGGCATATTTTACATATATTATGTTCAAGGAGTGGGGTAGAGTAAATGTTTTTCCTTTTCTCCCGATCATTCACAGAAAATGATACATACATTTCACACCTGTAAATAAGCTAACGTCAGAAGCACACCTATCTATGCCTGGAATTGAACACAAGCCACACCAGGCGAATGTTAATATTTTCTAAAGGTTATTTGTTACCAGAGTTCTACCACACACGTCACACTTTAGAAATTCTTATATGTATATATGAGTGAAATTTGTACACGTTAATTTGTCTAAAATATAACTTTTTAGTATTTTTTTATCACCGCGTCTTACTATCTGTTCAACCGGCCTCACGGTGTAGTAGTCAGTGCGCCTGGCTGTGAGCCAGGCTTCGATTCTCGGCTGGTGCCTTGGGTAATTTTTCCGAAATGGGAATCACCCTAACGTTCACCAGGGTTTGGTAATTTAGCCTTAAGCTAGGTTTAAGGTTTTTCACCCGTTCTACACCCTCATACTCATTATCAACTTCATTCTCACTATCACCCTCATACTCATTATCAACTTCATTCTCACTATCACCCTCATACTCATTATCAACTTCATTCTCACTATCACTCTCTTTGAAGGTCTCTTATAGATAAACGGTAAAACCGATAAAAAAACGGATTGCACCAGCAGTTACGTATTTGGAAAATACACAAGTTTGGTCCTTTTAATTTTTGTCGTATCTCCATCGGTTATACTTTAGATAGAGCTAGATTTTTTTGATTTTAGGTACATTTTGTACATTTTCCACACATTTTTAGTTTCAAAATAACGCTGGAATAAGATAGCGGTTCCCAACGTGGAGTACGCGTACCCCTAGTGGTACGTGCCAGGACGTTTGGGGGCACGTGAAAATATATCAATAATAGCGGAATGAGCTATATTTGCCAGCGGTCTAAGACAAAAGATGATTCTAAATTTATGAAATTAATTCAACGATATGGGGAGGTGCGGTTCGGGTATTCTTCTATAGTTGACCTTGAGAAATTTATTTCAATTTCAAATATAAAATATTTGTATAGTTATTTATAAATAAATTAATAAATTAAGTGTATTAGTTTTTACTGTATCTTTTGCTTTTAGAATGTAGAAATATATTTCCCCTTATTACATTATTTAAATCCCATTATTAGACCTTTTATATTCAGTTGCAACAAATAAACTAGAAATAACTACTACTGTAATAGGCCTTATGAAACATTTTGCTAATATTAAGGGCACAATTTATGGAAATGGGCTGCCAAGGGGTACGCAAGTGAAGAAAGTTTCGTAACCACTCATCTAATATATAACTCTATCTATATACTAGACTGCCGATGACAAGGTGATCGGGGTTCAAATCATGGTCATGGTATTGATGGGGTTTTTTTCACTTTACCTCCATGCAAATAGAGATACACTTAATCTTAGTTCAATCCTTCTCATCCCTAATACATTATCGTAAAAGGCGTATAGCCTGAACTGGTAGTAGAACGCTGTCTTTAAAAAAATCATACCTTTAATATAATATTATCAATATTTTATCATTGAAAATTAATGTAATAAAAAATGTTAAGATTATTTATTTCAATAGACGATCGTTTATAATAAAAATTACTAAAGCAAAACGTTAATTGTTTCTGATATTATTATTAGGGGTTCTGTCTTACGACTGTTATTGAACTTAGACCACCTATGGTCCCTGTCCTCTGCCTCCCATTTCAGTTCTCAGGATTTTACTCTTTTTATTATTTATTTCAAGTCATCGAATATTGGAATCCTCCTTCTTCTTAAGTTCCTCTTTCCCCTCAAACTTTTCTTCTATGACGTCTTCCTAAGGATGTATTCTATTCATTTTGATTCGCAGCAAAGAGTCACATCCAAAATGGTTCTCTTCTCACCCACTCCTCTTAGGACGTCTTCATTTGTCACCCTATCCGTCCACCTGATCTTCACAAGTCTTCTCAAGCACCACATTTCAAAGCTCTCCACGTATTTCTTTTCCATCTTCTTAAGAGTCAAAATTTCTGCTCCAAACAGTGCGATGCTCCAAATGTAGTATTTCATCAGTTTCTTCCTCAGTTCCAAACTCAACTTACTGGTCAGCAGTAACCTCTTCTTGTTGAAAGCTACCTTGGCCATGGCGATCCTCGACCTGATTTCCTTGGTCATCAGACTTCCCAGGTACTTGAACTGCTCTCCGTTTTCCAACTCCTGGTTTCCAATTTTGATTTTCAGCGGCTCTTAATTTTTATCGTCATTATCTCAAGAAAGGATCCACCAGTTGGAATATAGCCCATCGTAGTTTATTTTAAAAAGTATCTAAAAAAAACTGTCCAAAATATAGCTAGATTTTACTTATACTATGGCCCTAATTTATAAGCTACAACATATTGTAATACGTTAAGGTAAGCTTGATCCCTTTTGGGGTAAAAGGAGTGCACAATATTTAATACGAGGCCATGGATGAGTCATTGAAAAATAGACTTTTAGTAAAAAAAATTGGGCTTTTTTAGACACAATTATTTCCCTTGACCTGACAGTATTAGATGGTTTTGAAGGAAATCACTAAAGTCTAAATATTCTTTCAGGGGTTCATAAGTTCCATTAGTTTGGATAAATTAAAATTATAGGTAGGTAAATATAATGTTCCACTGCACTTTTAGTCTTAGGAGTAAAAGGATTTACGTCAGACTGTTAATTACAAAAGTTTTTTTCTATATTACTCTCTCCTTACAGTAATTCTGGTGCATTTAGTTTTAAATTAACCGTTCAAGTTGTATCCCCTTACATGTTGATAAATTAGGTTGATGATATAGGCCTACAGTAGAGTATAGCAATTAAAATAGCAAAAAATAGTTCCAGATAGCGTATCACTCAAGGAAAGTAATTTAACAGAGGTCATCAGAGGAAGTTGTGGCAAAAGGGCACTCTTCTTGAGAGCCCGGCCATTGCCCTTTACGACTGCACTTGAAGTATTATATTTGTCTCTAGGGGAGGATGCGTTGAAGGGGGGTTATAAGGATGTACAAAATGTTGCTTGCGTCTAGTTCATTGACAAGTTAAAGAACCTTTCTGACAGTGCGAGAAATTATTACAAATAAAGATAATGCAAACAAAGCTATCTTTGCAGAGGTATAAGGCAGACTGATCAAGGTTTATATTCGTAGATTGAAAAATGACACCTAGTTACGGGAATCAAACCCAGGACCCTTGTATTGGCATCCCTGCTTTACCACCATGCTATATAGGTTACGTCACTGTTCAGAATAATTCTTATTGCATAGTTTAAGGCAGAGTATGTGATGTACGTATGGAGATCGTCGGCTATCATAAGCTTTAATTGATACCGCAGCCACCGCAAACAGGGTCGTGGCTTAATGCTACCGCTTTTACAGTTATTATAATTGTAGAGTTCATTCACCATAGGAGTGGTGCTAACTGAAAGCTAGTAAAAGATGCGAAAACGGTTAAAAGGAAAAATTTAATAAAAATTGAATTGTTTGTTGTAAATGTGTTAACAGCCAAAAGTACAAATCAAAGAATTAGGGAAAATTGCGCCTTCCCAGAAAAAAGGGGAAAATTGCGCCCTCCTATCAATCATCACACCATTAGGTAGGAAAAGTGCGCCCACACACTGTTTCACACACTTACAAAACAAGTACGCCCAAGGATCTAACAAAGTGTTTGAAGAGTCTAGCCTAGATTCAAAAAATGGAGTAAAAGGTCGTCAATAATTAGTTTGGTAACTTCAATTTATACGTTCACATCAAATTCTTACAGATATACACTAATCATTATTTAATTGAAAAACCTAACCTAGCTTAACCTAACCTAACCTAACACCAATATAAACAACAGACAGAGATAAAGGTGTGATGAATCGATGTACTTTGTCCTCCTCAAGACCACATGATGTGCGATGAGTCGATTTGAAATACCCCCCACCCTCCTAAACAAAAGGATGCGATGAGCCGATCTACGCCGGTGAAAATAGTAAGTTCGTGAGGAAAGTGAGAAAAGTGCGTCCACAAGACCTTGTTAAAATTATTTATGTGAGACAGACATGTTCATGTGGGCGCACTTTTCCCACCTGTTAGTGTGATGATTCATGTGAGGGCGCAGTTTTCCCTTTTTCTGGGTAGGCGCAGTTTTCCCTTTTTCTGGGTAGGCGCAGTTTTCCCTTGCACAATTTTCCCGGCACCCAAATAAACATATGGCTATGCGAAGGGATACATGAGTAGATCTGGTAGCTTTTATTAGCTGTCTCTGGGTAGATAATTGGGTTTAAACTTCAGGCTTGTAATGGACTGGCTCGTGGATGAAAGGGAGATAGAGGTTCGAATCTCATCCGAGTGAACTGATGGTATTCTGTATTTGATTTATCTCTGTAATTTCTCCATTCTCTATTTACGCTAATGTTATTATTTAAAGAACATTCACTATCACCACATCCGGAATTAATTATTTAATAATATTTTTTATTGAAAACTATTTTGAGTTGTGTACAGTAAAATAGTTATTTTACTAAACCAATTGTCTCATCCTTTATCAAGAACATTAAGTTCCTTGAGATTGTTTACAGTGCAGGGTGTGATGTTCAAGGTTTATTATTTAGCACCGCGTCTTACTACCCGTTCGGGTTATACGCTTAAGTATTAATTACGCTAATGGATTTGGGAAGGTTGAATAGAGGAAGTGAACCCGCATTTGCGTGGAGGGAGAGTGGAAAACCATTCAGGAAAAAACACCCCCAGTTCACCCGACCGAGATTCGAACCTCGATCTCCCCGTCCTCGGCAGTCGGGCTCAAAATGACTACGCCACCGAGGTGGGTGTGTTCAAGGTTAAGTAAATACGCACGATTTAAAACAAATACAAAAATAAATTAAATTATATTAAGGACTACAACTTTTTTAAATGTGTTCGTTAAACTCTAGGGCTACTAACTAATTAACCTGGGGGTAGGAAGGAACGAGGATAAAAATTGACTAGAAATGCATCCACATTTTAACTATCAAATTTTCGGACTTGTCGGCAATCTCCCCGTAAACGGCATGAAAATGCAGTGCTAGTCCAGTGCGATCCTCGACTTACACGGATTTTAGTTACGTGGACTCGTAGATACGCAGTTGCGATACTTCAAACTATTACAAGCAACGCTGTATGTCAAGCGTCACTTCAAACATAATAGACGACTTTACCAGTTGACCGACAAAGAACTGACAACTTCATCACCGTTTGGTTTGTTTATAGCTTGATCGTAGGTTGTGTATTGTTAGCGAAGCTATGTAGGAACTATTGTAGATATAGTATAAACCCTAATATATATGTCCAAAATACCTTTTAACTAAGCACCATTCGCCTTAAGTGGTTTTTAAACTAGTGTAAAACCTTTGGAACTTACTAACCGTCTAAGTAGAGGGCTCACTGTAGATACCTCAATAGAAAGCTTGGTCACTGGAGTGGATGACAAGTTACCATCCAGCATATTTATAAACCATTGTATTATTTATTTATTTTTAAGTATTTAACGTGCAATTTCTGAACCGACTTATTATATCAGCACACGAGAGTTTTTATGAGCGAGAGTGAAAGGGCTTAATAATTTTTCCAGGAGAGTTATTTTCACACACCCTCCAGGGTTATCTCACACACCAAAATCGACATGGAAACAACAGCTTCGATTTTCCTCTGAATAAATTTGTGCTACGACGTCCGTGAAGTTGGCCCCTCCATTTTTTTAAATTCAAGTTTTTATGATTGCAATCGTTTGTTCTTCGTTTGTTTCGGATTTCTCCGCAAAAATTTGGGTTTGAACCCAAGAACATCGGTTCCTGAGGCAATAATTTTACCCCCAAGATCATCAATGTTGACTATAAACCACTGTAAACCTCTTGTATGGACCAATTTGGAACATGCATTTCTCGCCATCTATCGGATAAAGAAACAACTAAAAACAGAAACACTAGAACGATACGAGCCCTCAGTCTGAGATAGATAGCTAGTACAGGGGAAGTGGTGTCCTCTAGCAAAAACGGACATAATAAAAAAAACTGTTAAACTGAGGGTTTAGTTGAAGTCGGGCGATAAACATAGAAGGTTTTACGAGGGGCACGGAAACAGAAGTGATAAATGCAGCTGGCCGGAGATAAGGGTCAAATGGGATGAGCCATGGAGGGGTCGAGGACAAGAGGAGAATCTCAAATTTTAGTTCTAGTTCACACAAGGTGGCATAAAACCAACGGAAATTTGAGTACTAGTGAGAAATTACAACTTATGTTATCTAGCCATATTCAATGAGTATATACCCGCCTCGGTGGACGCGTGGTCTAATGCGCTAATCTCACGTTGGACTAGACTGTCAAAGACGAGGAAATCGGGGTTCGATCTCCATCGTGTGCACTGATGGTGTTTATTCATAAATTATTTTCCACTCTCCTTCCACGCAAATAGGGGTGCGTTTCCTCTCAATTAAAACCTTTAACCTTTAAAACCATCATTTTAATTAGTACATAAGCGTATTACCTGAACGGGTAGTAAGACGCGGTGCTAAAAAAATATTTAGTAAATAAAAATATAAATGTTAAAAGACAATCGTTCATACAGTCAAATTCTCATAGGAAGAAACTTATAGAACGTACCAACATTTTTTTTTTCGTCCAACCACTATATTGTTAGTGTTATTATTATCCACTTTGGTGGATGAATGGTCTAAGGCGTCACTCTCGCAATATACCGGACTGCCGATGGCGGAGATATCAGGGTTAAAATCCCAGTTGGAAGTAGTTAAGGTATTTTTCTCCTAGACGATTCTTCAATCCCCCTCCATAAAAATTTGGATAAACTCACTCTAAATTCAACCCTTTCTCATAATTAGCCAATATGGATAATTAGTATCTATATGCGTATAGCGCGAACGGTTAGTAAGATGTGGGGCTTGTAAAACATGCCTACATTCGTTATTGAGTGGTATTAGATTTCAAACTTAATTATTTCTTGACCCGCTTCTTTGGCTGCGTGGCCTAATACATATTAGACTTGATTAGCGATGACGGGGAGATCGAGGTTCGAATCTCATTCGGGTGTTTTAAGTTTTTTTTATAGAATAATTTTCCATTTTCTCTCCACAAAAATTAGGGTACAATTCCTCTAAATATATCTTTTCTAATCACTAAAACCAGCATCGTAATTAGTACATAAGCGTACAATTAGAACGGGTAGTAAGATGCAGCGCTAAGGAAAAAAAAATCATCTTGGTCCTTATCAACTGAAAAGCCAAGTTTAGGAATGTGGAAAATGTATCGATACTCTACTGATATCGATACTTTTCTTTTATTTAGTCAATAATTTAAATTATAAAAAAACTAGACAGGTTTGGTGAAGGGAACCTTAGCGTACCTAGAATTTAATACCGAGTCTAAAGGATTTTAATTTCCTCGAGCTGAATGAAGGATCTACATAAACGCTGTGAGGCACATCATACAATTAATTAGTATATTCCGGAATCGTTTCGTAATCTCAGGCTGTAAAGACACTTGCCAAGTCACATTCTTTAGTAGGGAAGCTTCGACATTCCTCAGATTAATGTTATTACTAAAACAGTCCCCTCCACCTTTTATACGCTCTTTACAACCCTCTGGTCTCATTCTGTTAAAAAAAAAAAGTAGAGAGAAGGACTACGTAATTTTTAGCTACGCATAGTATCAGCCGAGATTAAAAACGATTTTAATTGAGACATTTTCTTCTTGTTAAACTTTATTATAGCTCCTTTCTATTTTTCAAAAGAAAATAAAAAACATGCAATTTTGTTTTAATATGTGAATTCTTGAAACATTATTATTTTCAGTTTTTAGCCACTTTGTGAATATTTAGACAGACAATTCTAAAGTAGAATGTAATTAAGTGTTGTTTCCTTAACGTGATCCCTCAAATCTTTCCAAACAAAAGTGGGTACACTTTTTTTTACAAAAGTCCTCCTCTTTAATTTAATTTTGTAAATATACGGGTTGTACAGATTTGTGGTAAAACATGGAACACAAAAAAAACAAACTTTAAAGTTATATATTATATGGTTGGAATTAGATTGATTTCTCTAATGGTGTGAATAAGTTTGTAAAACATTAATTTTTTCTTTTAATAATTGAGGATTGTTTTGATGTTTTTTTGTAAATTTAGAACATAATACAGACTGCAAATTGAGAGTAAGTTATTTAATGTAAAGGGGTGCCGTAGCTCGTTAAGTTAATTTCTATTATTCAATATTCTGTAATTAAATGCTTTCCTTTAAATAAAAAAATAAATAAATCAGTCTATATTCATGGACTCTTCAAACATCTGACATAAAAAAAAACACTTCAACTGCACGAACCACATTAGAAATGGCATTTTCATGTCAAAAGCAAAATTTTTTTTCCCTTCTCTGGGTGGATATAAAAAATGAACAGCTCAAAAATTAGCGTGACAATTTAACGTCCTCTTTGTTTTAATAAAACTCTACCATGTTTTTTTTTACCCAATCATTCTTTTGTGAAGAATGTAACAGTAACAAACATAGCCTGTAAATATTTCGCTTGGCTATATAAAAAAAAAAACAGATAGGAATTTGGGGAAAGGGATGATGGGAATCCATGTGGTATGCTTCATTGATCTCGCCGATATATTTTCAAAGTGTCTAATGGGGCATTCAAAAAATGTTTGGGTATTTTATCATTAGGCACCCAAAAAAATATATCAACTTTGAAATAGCTCTCTCAACGATGGGAATTTTTTTTCTCCAAAAACTCGAGTTTCTCTTCTAAGTTGACCGCATACATTGCTGATGTTCCCATTAAATCTGTTTTTGTTTATTTTCATTTCATAATCGATGGATGTCTGTGACTGACATTTTATGATGAAATATCAATATTGTTAACGTAGCTAAATCTAGTTAAATAGATGTAATAATAGTTCAAAACATCCCCTTTTCTTTAATAGACGTGACTTAATAAGCAATCTGGAACTGACATTTATATATATATATTTTTAAGTTGAGTGTTAGATCTCGTCAATGTGAAATTATTTTTTAAACAATAATTTTAATTTTAATTTTATAAGTTTACATTGGCTTACTCACAGATATTAATTTCAATCTTATCTAATCTGATTTGCCATTGATTAAAGGGCTGACATTTTTTACTAAATAGTTTACTCCTCTCTTCTTCCTCAATAACCCATGTACACTTACTCTAAATAATACATCACTCATCCTTAAATTGATAGCTTAGTTAAAATATATGCGCATAATTTGAATGGGTGTTGAGACATGGTGACAAAATTATAGTTTTGTTCTCTCTCCTATATATTTCTGGCAATGCCTCTCTATACTACTACTAAACATACTACATCAGCTATTATTTTAGTTCTGAAAATTGAAACCTGGACATGGGAATCAAACCCAGGATCTTTGGCTAAGTACGCCAAAGGTCCCGGGTTCAATTGCCGTGTCCAAGTGTCATTTTTTAATTTTCAGAATATGATAGTTAGATACGACTATCCTCACTAAAATAATATAATAGCTTTGGCTATTTGATTATTATTTTAGTGTTAACATCCTCTTTCCAGATAAAAGTTGGAATGTAGAGGACGTGAGAAAAGTCTGTGTTTTTCAAGTTTTTATAAAAAACATTTTTTTGGAAAAAATAATCAAAGTAATCCAGTAAAAACATAAGAGTTTAATTTTATTCTCACAGTGATATCAAAAGTTCTTGTATGTGTCATAGCATTTTAAATAAATATACATTTTAAAATTTTAAATAAAGATGTTGAGTTCACCATGTGAAGAAAATTAAATCTATATTTTTACTGAAAAAATATTTTGCTATAAGAAACTATAAAAACACTGGCTATTTTTCGTGTTCCTTAAACTTCCACCTTAAGGAGGGTGTATTTTATTAAATTATCTTTACTATACCTACCCTATAGATTAGACCGTTGGATAGCCAGCCCTTGTTTTCAAATGCATCAAGTGAAAAATAAAGTGATATCTAAATTACGAATTTATAATATAGATTTGAAAATGTGTTTGAGCATATTGTTTTGCTTGTGGCTAAAATATAAAAATAGTACTAATAGAAAACAAATTTAAAATTTTCACACAATTCATTTAGTTTGTTTATGAATGGCTACTGTTCCTATCGTGAAAAGTGTGAATTAATTTCCTGCCTTTAATTGAAAAAAAAAAAAACCTGGCAAGCTATTTCAGCTAACAATTAGTAGGTATGTTTTTACATTTTCATATCAAGAAAAAGTATTTTAATCGTTATTAAAAATTGATATCCAAATTATGACGAACATTTACGTTTTTTGGGAACCCAAACTCCAAAATTGAATTGTACAATTCTGTCTGTCTGTCAGCCTGTCCCTGGTCAAAGGAGGAGGAATGAGGAATGGATAGAACTAGCTCAGCATAGGGATAGGTGGCGTACTTTTTAAGTGCAGTAATGAAATTTAGAGTTCCTAATACCATCGAGTAAGACGATTTCTGTAAGCGTGTGAAGTGCTGTTTCTCTCAATAATATTCTACTCCTTATTTTCGGCAGACCTGTTAATCAATCTTTAAGTTTGGAGTCGTACAGAATATACTATAGATTCATGGGGACCTACTGGCTCCTTTATTCACACACCCACTGGTTGTTTCACAGTCTAAGGCATCAGACTCAAAATAAACTGTAGTTCCTGTGATTGAGAGATTGAAGATCGAGACTTCATAAACCACTTTTGACACACACAGATTGCATTCAAGCCCTTAAACTTCCCCCTAACTCTCAAACCACATTCTAGATGAGCCTGACATTCAGTCGGCATATTCACTGGTTCAGGGGTTAATATGAAGTGCACGCAATGTCAATATGAACATCCTGCGTGGTTATCATGGCTATATATACTCACCTCACGTTTGTATGATGGAAGTGCTTGAGAATAGGGCTTGGATTGTAGAGGGGGGGAGTCAAACTACAAAACTCTTCAACCCCATTTTAAGCCCGCAAAACTGCCATTACATACCCCTTTATATTGCCCACCATCTCATAGGACGAATATTTGGTTGGAGAAATGTCCTCCCAGACATGGCGGATTATCATCCTTCGTCTCTAGCATGGAGCACTCGTTGACTGTATCCCTGCAAGGGCCTATAAAACTAATGTCCTACTATACAGATAGGACATAGCATTCAATACACACCACTCGCTAGAATACGTCAAATGGGGCTTTTGTGAAATGGATCTACGTAGAAAAAGGTTTGATCATGCTCATCTTGGTTGGAACAGGGTAAAAAGGCCGTCAGTCTCTTCTTGTTTAATTTGCTGATGGCTAGAAGAACGTTCTTCAAATCTCTTTTAGGTGAACTGAGATTATTTTTTCCCTACTTAGTTTTCTGCACTCTTCGTCCAACCAAATGCAGGTACATTTCCTTTAAGTTATATCTTCCCTCATCCCTATCACAGTGGTGTCCAGATGGGTAGTAAGACGCGGAGCAGCGTTTTATTAATGACTTACACGTTGACTATATAAATACTAAGGAAGGTCCCATTTTTGTAAAAATGTTAGATGCCCATTTTCTTTTTCCGATTTATATTATATAGGTATTTTGGCAGAAGTTTAACTCATTCACTATCAGTGAAACATTGTAAGGTGTATTTTAAAATATTTTAAAATAATCTTGATGTGGTTACATCAATATATATTTATAATAATATATGGACAAGAATGACTAGTTTTTAAATCATAGAGTTACTCAATATTTTATTAGTGATGTAAAATTGGACAGTTTATCAAACTAATATCATTTTGTTGATCATCTTTTGATGTTGACTTCAAATATTTTACTATTTGGATGTTTACGTAGTCATTAAACTTAATAAGCCAATTCATGTGTCAAATTATTGTCTTTTCTTTTACACTAAGATATTATTTCGAAACATTTCCAGATCAGTGGGTCGGCAGATGGGAGGAGGAGGGCGTGTAGTGGCCAGCCCGTTCCCCGGACTCAAGCCCACCAGATATTTTCTTTTTTCGTAGGGCATCTCAAAGACAAGGTATACCACCTTAGGATCCACAACAATCCAGAACTTTGTGCCGCAATAATAGATAAATCAACAGCATTCCTGCGGACACGTGCCAAAGGGCTTGTGGAAACATGAAATTGCGTCTGAAGAGATCATCGCCTTCAACGGCCAAATGGAGGATCATACAATGTAAAACCAAGACTGATTAAATTTCTGTGTTCTCTGCCATTGTATGGTTTCATAAAGTAAATTCATTTCTAATAATACATTATACCGCTTTGTTAAACTCGTATATATAAATATGGGCTATCCAATTTACATGTGTTGATAGTCTTATAATTAATATCTACATATAAATTAGCATAGCCCATTTTGTGTTTTGTTCTAGCTAATGTGTTTTACGTTACTCGAGATAGTACCTAAAAATAAATTAAAAATAACTTGATTTCGTTGAAATTGTCAAATTTTAAATAATGGTTTTCATAAATGTTTACTTTTCGGCTAATTAATGCAGGTGTTATTTATAACCTTCAGATATTAGTTAGATTTTACTCCTACATTAATTAAGCTAATAGAATATGGATGAGAGAGATATAGTTTTAGAAAAAATGTTCCCACATTAACATGAAGGAAGATCTAAACATCACTATGGAAAGATCTCAGCGAGATTTGAACTCTGACCTCCCCGTTAGTGGCAATCAACTACCACAAGAGAGTGACGTGGTAAAATATGTGACCACCAATGCGAGTTAAAGTATTTTTCACTTAAGTTCTTATTCATTAGGCGAAAAAAATTTCAATTGGTATCCGTGTAAAATTTTGTAAAAATATGTTTGGGTCCATAGCAATGCTCAAACTGGGATTTAAAGGTTCATAAAATCCCTAGGAAATAAGAGATTCGCTACTATCTCTTTTCCCCCAACAAGAATGTTTAAATACCCAACTAACTCAACATTTACCTTTTGCCATTGCAGATATTTAAAAATTGTTATAACCATCCTATTTATGTAAATATTTAAACTCATACTACACTCGCTTTTTCTCCCTTAGTTCAAATTCAGTTAAGGATTTAAAAAGCCTTCCTTAATTCGTAATGTCTACACTTTTATCTTTCTTTAAACACTCTCGCTGAAAAGTTTAACGATAAGCAAACAAGAACATTTACAAAAACGTGTTTCATTCTCTTTTACCTACGTTTTTTTAATAATTTTCAAATAAAACTTCTCATACATTTTAATTACAGTATTTGCGTTGTTATATGCAATATATGTGATAAGGTGCTTTTAGGGAAACTTATATTTTTGTGGTAAAAAAGTCAATTATTAATTTTAACTTCAAACTGAAAAAATAGTTATTACTCCCGATACCTTTTTTGAGATGATATATTAATAATTTTAATAAATCAAAGGGATGTTGTGCGATTCAATATATTTTAAATAACTCTAGAAACGATAAGTATTTGGATTCTAGAAGTCAAGTTTTCTCAAGGGTTAAAGTTAAAAATATATATTATAAAAATCTTACATTCCAAACGATTTATTCAAACAAATTAATATAAATTTTTCTCTTATAATCTTCAACCTCTCAAAGAAAAAGTTCGAAACGATATACTGTATACAAACAATACTTCCATTAAACAATATTTTTCCCTCAAATATGTATGATATTATATAGAGCTTACGCTCTTATTAAAATTAATATTATAACTATTCAGATCTCCATTTAACACTCTCTAAGGCCCCATTAAAATGTACAGAATAAAAAGTTTTACTGCATAGACTTGGTTGAATGCAGACTCTCTAAATATAACTCTACGCCCATCATATTTACTTTTAAGGGGGCGTATTTCTTTGGTGACTAGCTTGAGAAGTATCCTCAGATAATATATTGTTCAAGGAGGGATTGAAGAGAACGAACTTTTATCAGTTTGTACGATAAATGAACAAATGAAATTATTATTTTAGTGGCTGTATTTAGTCTAAATTTTACATATTAAATTCTCAATACTTAATTAACATCTACTATGGGGAACTAGTAATTTTACCAATACACTTTTTTATTAATTTAAATAGTTTCTCGACAATAGATACCATTTCCATGGTAAATATGGAGATAATGTTAAGATTACTATGTGCAAATAATTAAATGAAACGTATCTACTGAAGCAATAATTTATTTATTTTTACCAAAACATTTATTTGCAACTGCAACTGCAAAATTAGGTACATTAATTTGGGGTCATTTCCAAACAAAAGTATGAAGGTATTATGGAAAATACATATCTGGAGAGAATTGAAATGTGGTTTTGGAAAAGACTTGAGAAGATCAAATGGATAGGGTGACAAATGAACAAGTCATAAAAAGAGCGGGTGATAAATGAACCATTTTGAATGTGATTCTTCGTTAAAAGGCCAAATGGATCATACACATCCTTAGGAGGAACTGTCTTCTGCACGACCTCATAGAAGGAAGGAAGGTTGAGGGAAAGAGGAGCTTAGGAAGGAGGAGGATTCAAATATTGGAGGACTTGAAGGAAAGAAGAAAATTCTGGGAGCTGAAGGAGGAGGTAGAGAAGGATAGAGCGTATTGGTGGTCTAAGTTTATTGACAAAAGGAATGGACCTGTCGTAAGAGAGAACACCTAGTAATAATAATAATAATAATAATAATAACAAATTATTAGTAATAGAAAGACAAACGGCATTGCAAAAACCACTTTATTGAGTGTCATAAAATGTCAATATTAATCAAAATATCCAATTAGAATTTTTTTTACAATAGCAAAACTTTCTTTCTAGTAGGGTTCATGAGATAGTAGCAATGTGAGTTATTTTATGAACACCTACACATAAATTAAATAGCTTTCAAAAGTTCAAGTCTTTCGAATGAATGAACTAATACAAATGATTTATTTGGGAACTAGAGGGTTTTTAGAATTTTTATATGCGCTATAATTATGTGCTAAAGGTAATAATAACTGAACAAAACAGTATTTTTAAAATACAAATATTCTGCCTTAAACCATATAAAAGAGGGTGATTGCGTGTATTTGTTATATTTGCTCGTTTTATCGAATAAAAAAATACAATATTTTGAAGTTGTTGGGGTTTTAAAAATTTTTAAAGTGAATAAAAAGATGTTATTGCTATTTTTATAACTATTACTACGAATCAAACTATTTAAGGTGGAAGTGAAGGGGACGATTGTTAAGGTCAGTGTTATTGCTATTTTTATGACTATTACTACGAATCAAAATATTTAAGGTGGAGGTGTAGGGGACGATAGTTAAGGTCAGTGTTATTGCTATTTTTATAACTATTACTACGAATCAAACTATTTAAGGTGGAAGTGTAGGGGATGGTAGTTAAGGTCAGTGTTATTGCTATTTTTATAACTATTACTACGAATCAAACTATTTAAGGTGGAAGTGTAGGGAATGATATTTAAGGTCAGTGTTATTGCAGCTATTATAGCAAAGCTTATTATTGGTTAACATATTTTAAATATTCCAGTAGAAAAATATAGTTAGATTTTCGTCCCATGGTGATATCAACATTTGTTGAATATGTCATGAGCATATCAGCATTAGATGACAAATTTTTAAATGAAGAGAAAAATTTGTCGTTAAATTCCAGGATACCCTCGATAGATATTCAACAGCTGTTGATATCACCATTGGAAGAAAATTAAATTATATGTTTCTAATGGAAAATTATTTTATCTATATTCACCAAAATAAGTTTTTAAATATAACAACACAAATACTGCCCTTAAATCGGGATCCCAATATTCCCACCATAATAAACCAAACTAACCAATAAAAAACTATCCAAAATTTAAAATAATGTATAACAAAGGTGTCCATATCATGCATCAATAATAAGCATCATCAACTGTTTCCAGCCTGTAGGCGGGTCAGTTTAGTAAATTGCCTAATCATCCTTTATCCTTCCACCAGTCTTCCCCCTTTAATTGCTTCCATTCTTCTCCTCTCACTAATATACTTTCTGCTTTCTGCTCCTTCCACCTTTATCTTGGCTTCTCTTGCAGTATTTTTCCTACATACTTCATTCCCATAATTTTCTTTGGCATTATCTCACTCTCCATGCTCATACCAACGTAGGCTGGATAGCTCCACTCCTAATCTTGTTTCTCCTCATGACAGCTAACATGCTCCTCACAAACTTCATTCCTATGTCCTCCACTTTCCTTGTCTTTCTTACATTCAAAGTCCATGTTTCTGCAGCATGTATGACAATGGGTACAAGTTAGGTCATGTATATTTCCTTACTCTTCAAGGTCACTTCTCTTCTCCATAGCAGATCTCTTACAAACCTATAGAACAACTCTCCATGCTGTCTTCTTTTCATAAGATCCTCTCTACTTCCACCTTTCACCTCAATCACACTCCTAAGATATTTTACGTTCTGTACTTATCTCCAAATTTCTGTACTCCATACAACTTTATGGATTTAATAGGCCTTATCCTCTTCCTTTTCATTACCATCACTTCACATTTCGCCATGCTAAATTTAATTCGACATTCTTTCACGTCTTCAATTAATCAATGGTAGCTTACAAACTGAATAAGATGGCACATTACTTTATTTTTAGCCATTTAGAATTAAAATCGATCCTATTACATTAAAAAAAACTACCTAGTACATTTAGCCACAACTTCTTTCTACCGGCCCAGTACACAACAGTTATAAACTTGAAGACAGTAAATCATACTTATTTTTCTAAATCAGTAGAGTAATGACGTTAATTGGACATTGGTGTGGATTTTTAAAGTTTGTTTGTTATTTAAATTTCCAAAATGTGACCTGATTCTTAACAACTTAGATTGTATTCCAAATAGCTATATGTGTATGTATGTATGTATGTATGTATGTATGTATGTATGTATGTATGTATGTATGTATGTATGTATGTATGTATGTTGAGCTGAACCCTTGATAATACACCAGTGGTCACACGGTCTAACGCACGACTCTCGCAGTAGATCACATTGCCGATAACGGGGAGAGAAAGGTTCAAAATTTGGTCGGGTGTGTTGAGGGTGTGCTTTCCAACATGTTTCTACCATTATCATTCTATGCAAATGCGGGTACATTTCCTCTAAATATAACCTTCCTTATTCCTTTACCATTAGCGCCATTAGTACATAAGCGTATTACACGGACGGTTGGTAAAATGCAGTGCTAATAAATTTAATATGTTTTAAATTTGAATCTTAAAGTTATGTTTGGTATCATAAGTTGGTTTGGAAAGTGGATGCTAAATACCTTCTCCCTAAACAAATCGTTAAATAATATGAATACAAATAACCTTTTTTGAAACGTGTGTGAACAAGCCCTAATACCGTGTGTTATATAGGTAGGGGGATGGGGATAAGACCCATTCAAGCGTTAACGCTAGCTCGTTCTTCTTGGTTTCCATGAGGAGAGGGGAGGGTGAGAGGTGGTGGAGAGAACAGAGGGGTAGGAGGAGATGGGGCTGTATTCTCTGGGTGGAGGGTTGAGATTAAAACGTCCACAGGGTTGAAATGTGGCCTCGCCAGTGATTAGCGTGTAGGGGGGGTTGGTAGCACGGGACCCAACCCTTTCCAACCCCAGCCACTCACTAGCACCCCCTCACGCCCCCTCCAACCCCCTTACCAAACTTCCCTCTTGAGGGAGGAATAATTAAGACAGAACTACACTTTAGTGTACCTCTTTTGGAACAAGGGCTTAAGTGTGTTGGCCTAGGTCATGGGCTTCCAAACGCAATAATCAAGATCTTTAAAAAAACAACATTGAATCTTTTTTCTTCATATAAAAATGATTGTACTTTATATTTTGTCGCATAAAAAAAGTATTGTAATAGTAAACGCTTTACTACCTCGATGGATTAACGAATATTCTCGTTTTATGTGTTCCCGAAATAAAATAAATGGTTTTAAAATTATTTATCTTAATATATATAATTCTTCTGTACGTGTGTATGTCACTGAACTCCTCCTAAACGGCTGGACAGATTTTGATTAAATGTTTTGTGTGTGTTTGAGTGGGTCCATGGATGGTTTAGATTTACAATTGGACCCGGTAGGTGGCACTACAATCGGGTTCTAGGAATTTTTTATTTTTTAAGGATTTTTTTGGGGGGG
>CABFWB010000905.1:64119-93514 GCA_902151455.1 Timema bartmani
GGGGGGGGACTTTTTTTTTAGATTTTTTGCATCAGAACAAGTAACCTCAAAATTTCGCTCTCCACCACCACCACCACCCCCCAATATTCATTGTGATTTTGTAATTGTGTTGATCACATAGTATTTGTTTTATTATCGATATCAATTATGCCACCCAAACGAAAAGCCAACGTTCGGGCAGGACGACGTCTGTCGGGTCCGCTAGTATTCTTATATAACCTACGTTTTTTTCTCTTTATCAGGGGTCGGCAACCTTTTGGGGACTCTAATCGACTATTTGTAAACTTATCGAATACCCCACAGTAAACCATCATCTGTTCCCTATTGTTTTAACCATTTTGCTCTATATATATTTTTTACTTAAATTCAATCATTTTTAAATACACATGTCTTTATCTTAAAAACAAGAATAGAGAATAAAAAAATTAATGTTTATTTTCTTATCATAATATTTGATTCTCCTATAATAAACCGATTATGGCCGATCAAGATTATGTTGGTCACACTCAAATATTATTGGTAAGTACCTGACATAGTTGAGAGATAAGAAGACAAAAAGATCGATATTTAACTATGATGCAGTTTTCTTACGTGATCGACTGAAAATTACTACGTGATCGACCGGTTGACGATACTTCCCCCTAAACAGTTAAATGGATTTAGTTCCATTTGTATATTTAGCTGCTATATATTCATACCTTGAGGATAAATCATGGTTTAAGCTATAGCTCTAAGATTAAGGATAGATTACTGATTACGTATATTTTTAACTATTTTTTTAAATGACTAATAATTTTATAGTGGTTTATCTGAAAAAAAAGGTAGTTTACCAGTTACTGATTTCTGATAAATTAGATTTTTATAAATGCCTCTAACAGTTTTATTAAAAACTTATATACAAAGAGTATAATTTTATTTTCTAAGAAAAGCTAATTTAATGTTGGTTTACTGACGAATTGTATTTAAAATTTTTGTTTAAAACTATAATAGACTGTATTATAAAGTAATTACGATGATGTTCTACCATTTATTTGAAACTATTCCACAAACATTTCACACTGTCGGGTTTAATAGCCTTTCGAAACACGCTTAATGTGATTGCCACGTTGTTAAAAAGGTATAATAAATAATGTTGTGTCTGGGCTACATCATTTGTATCCCAGTAGGGGAGATTAGCAAGTACTAATGTACCGTTATCCAGGGGACACCCGAATGTACTAGTAGTACATCCTTTCCCTGGAGGTTCTTTCCATGTCCTGATAACATGAGATAAAGATTATAATGAGTATGAGGGTGTGGAACCTGTGGCAATACTTAAACATAACTTAAGCCTAATAAATAAAACCCTGGTGACCATCGGGGTGATTCCCCTTTCGGGAAAAACACCCAAGGTACCAGACTGGAACTAAACCGTGGACCCCTATGCTAGTAGACAGGTGTAATGACCCCTAAACTAGGGAGATGGTTACCATAACAGATGAAACTAACTTTATTGAACATGCAAGGAACTTACTCTAGAATAATTACTATCGTAGCTGGTTAGCTAATTCTCTGCGTTCCACTATATTTATCAAGTGTTTTAGTTATTTTTTCTACCTCCTTAATTTCCTAGCCCACTCCCTAACCCCTTCACCCTCCATCCCTTCCCTTAACTCGTTTAAAGAAACCACGCTGAAAATTCTTAATAAGCTCCAGGAGGGAAATGAGTTATGACAGGGATTAAAGTTACAAGCAGTTTAATACCACTTGACCTCACGAACTTTTGAAGGTCAAATTGACGCTTTTAATATTCCTTTTAAGGAGAAAAGAGTTGGGGAAGTGGTGTTGTATTAATATTAGTCATTCAATAGAAATTAATAAGATTTTACTACACGTTTAAAAACATCATTAATTAACTATAAATACCAAGCACTAGAGTGAATAACATTCAAGGTAATTTGGACTAGAATAAAAAGCAACAATTTATAATAATGTATTTGGTAGAGCCCAGAAATGAAGTAGGATCACCATGACTTGTAGCTGACCTTAATTATTTAAAATATCTAAGGTGTAATTCTTACTAACAAGTGTTAGAAAATGAGAGGTAGGCCTATATAAATTATATTTATACAACTCTTTTTTATTTTGTGTTTTAATAACTAATCAGACTCTTTGAATTTTGAAATACAACCTTAAAAAAATAAATTACCATAATTTAGTATTTTTCCCTTTTCTTTTTTTTACATCCATTACTGTTTCCAGCCTGTGGCCTAGGTCAGTTTTATTCGAGCCATATATTTTTTACTGCCGGTTGGCTCGGCCTGTCGTAGCTTCATATGTCTTATAATATCAATTAAGACTAGGAAAGGCACAACACCCAGTCCCCGGTCGTTAATTTATTAGTGTGAAAGGGTAAGACTACATTTAACCAGTGATGAATTTTTCGGCCAAGCCAGGAATCGAAACCGGGACACTTATCTCAGTAGACAGACACGTTACCAACTGAGCTAAGGCATCGAAAAGTATTTCTGAATATTATAGTTTACTTCGTTAGTCCTTACTTTACTGAGATTTTTTTTACATGGTTCATAAATATTATATTAACTATAATTAATAAAAGACAAGTGAATTTTGCTTTGTCCTTTTAGGTGATAATTTTGTTGGGTAAAGTTTTAAAACTGTTTTTTTTTTACACCGTGTCTTAGTAGTCGTTCAGGTCATACGCATACATTGATTTTGATAGTTGTATAAGCTATCATTTTAGAGGAAATGCACCCACAGCTGCGTATAGGGAGAGGTGTAAACACTTTAGCCAGAAACCCCCCATAACACATCCAACCAAAGTTCCAATTCAGATATCACCGTCACCGGAAATACATTCTAGCATGAGAGTGACGGACTAGACCATGCGACCACCGATAAAGGTGTAAATCCTGTTGTTAATTAAGTTGTAGGTCATGTTCAATAATAAGCTTGTACAATTTTTCATAATATTATTACTACCGTGACCTTGAACTAAAGTAAGATAATTCGATACAGTTATATTATATTTACTACCCATAGAAGTTACCCCAAGACGATATTTCAACGGTTCATGTTCGAGAGAAATCTCAGTAAATAATGATTCCAATTTCCTCCTCTACCTAAAAGAGAATACCCTCCCCACAAATTTCAGCGGCGGAATTCTGTGGCACCTAGAATAGTTCCCGTTAACATATATTCCTCGACGGAATGTCCCTCTTTGTAACATTTTATGCAACCCACCGAGCTATCAGAGAGTTTGTGTGTGTTCGGAGACTGGAGTAGTGGAGAGGGGTTTTTAAAGGGGAAATAGGGGGTTTAAGGGTAGACAGGTAAAGCTATTTAGTTTAAAGCCAAGTGAACTTAAGACTCGACCTCAGCAAATCTCTTTGTAGGGTATTTTATTTATGTATAAATGGATGTGTTTATGTATAAATGTTTAATGATACACATAGGCATTTAAAGTATAACTACTCAGTCATTTAAAGTATAACTACTCTCCTAGTGCACATTTAATAATTATAATATTCATAAATTTGTATTATTAAAATAAATTTAGTATTGTTCTCATATATATATATATATATGAGAACTAAGAGAAGATTTATGCTTTAAATACTTATATATCCTTTAAAATGTATGCCGTCATATATATATATATATATATANTATATATATATATATATATATATATATATATATATATGACGGAATACATTTTAAAGAATATATAAGTATTTAAAGCATAAATATTCTCTTAGTTATATATATATATATATAAATATATATATATATATATGACGGCATACATTTTAAAGGATATATAAGTATTTAAAGCATAAATATTCTCTTAGTGCAATGTAATAATTTAAATATTCATAAATTCTTATCATTAAAAAAAATAGTACAATACATGATTATTACTAGTATATACAAAGTACCCGGAAACTCATAGCCCAAACTACAACTATAGATTTCTTTAACCAAAAGTAATACAAAATCCCTGTACACTTATATCCAGAAAACTATGCTAATACCATTATATTGTATTCAAAATTTCGGCGTACAGCGCCGGGAGAGCGGAGCTGTTCAAGCATGCTTGTACAACAGGTTGCATAGTAGTTAGGTGCACAGCACTGGGCATGTAATAATGGCAAGTACTTGCTGTGATGTAGGACCATTAATGGTGACCCTCAGAACGTATTCGCATTTCTAAATGGACTGGTGTGTTGTTTACTATTAACTGTGGTATGTTCTGTTGCCATTCTCCAAGATGTCGAGGTGTGTAGTGCCGCCTGCCTTTGTGTGCAGTGCATTCGTATTTGAATGATTACTTGACATTCTCCACGGTGACGATGGGGGACCAAGGGATAAAGTTTTTAGCCTATAATTACAGTAGACCCCTATGATGACGGAATGAAGGTTTGTGCACAGTACTTATCCGTGAAGTCAATCTAAAATGGTGAAAAACGGCCTTTTAAATGTAATTTTCATCCAAATATCATTTAATATTTCAATAATGTTCTGTATTAGGATATTAGGAACCTTTATTAACTCTTTATCTCCATTAATGTTTAATCATTAATGACCCACGTGCAATAGTGTTTGTGTAAATCTATTATTTCTACCTGACTGTACCACCGAGTTGATTGGAATTTGAGGGAATCTCTAAATCGCCTATTATTAATATTAAACAATTCAATCTTCTATTTAATCGACTACAAAAAAAAACAGTAAATAAATTAGTGAGCCTCAAATACACGTGCAGGACCCTGAAGGTCTCAGTAACATGGTACAAATATTTCCACCCCTAGCTACAGTACTGTTTCTATCTACTTAAAAAGTGTCCTGGTCTCGATTCCTGGTATGGTCGAAATCATTATCATTAGTAGAATTAGTGCCGATCTTTCCACAGGGATGAATTCCTGATTGTGGGAATTGGATGATCTCTCTGTCATAGAATTAAGTTAGTTTGTAAGTCATATGCTGCATATGATCGACAGATCCTCAAATTGGACCAGTACCCTACATATATCATTTACTTATAGAGTAGAATTGTTAAAAATATTAGTTCTTTAATAGAAATAACTTGTTTTCTAAGTTGACTCTAAAATGTATGTGCATATACATGACAATTTTTTTTAGCTAGTATCTTTTCTGGAAGTCATAAAAGTAACTATATCTACATTCACGTAGTCATACGTCAATTTATGTAATCTCTCAGCTGTTGCTTTTGATAGGAATCATCAATACCGGTACCATTAAGCAATACTAATGGTAATAGTGAAATGTTATCAATTATTCCCATCTTTTCTATTTTCTAAAAGGTTCTTTCATTGAATAAAAATAGTAAGCTTGTAGTTCAATAGCACTAGCTAAATTATTCCTTTTCAAAAGTGTTGTATTTAGCTCAAACACAGTGTTCTTTCAGTATTTCCTCCCATGCGCCCCTTTAAACTCATGTTTTGACTTCTCTTTTCCACCTACTCGCCAGAAGGTGACGGTGGTGTCTGCACTCAAGAGCACCCCTTCTACACCCCCCCCTTATAAACCACCCCCGGACACTAAATTCAGTTTTATCTGGTTCCGGGGGTACGTGGACCCTCTCTAAATCTCACCCCCTCCACTACTACACACCGAGGTTCCAGCCACAGAGTAGAACTCCCTAGAGCCTAGATGACAGCTCCCTAGAGATATGGCGGACCTCACACGGTGGGGTTAAGTCTTTTCGTCGAGATGAATGGCTATATAACCTTGAATACAATCTTTTTTTTTTCTGGTGAATTCTCACATACCACTCGGTAGAATTCTAAATCCGGAGAGAGATTTGCTTAAATCTTATTTACTGAAAAAGTCATGAATTTATTTTAGATTCCTACGCCTTAAATAAGGTGGTGTAGAAACTAGTTATTTTCTTAACGGCTATGGTGTCCGATATTATATGTTGTGGGGAGCCTGTAAAGATCCCAACCCGGCTCCTTTTAATAAAAGCTATAAACTCTAGGTCCCAACCCTAATTTTTCAAAGATAAAATAATAAATGAGAACATAATTACTATCATCAGCGTTTTGAATAATGAGTTAAGGATGCCCAGGAACACGAGACAGATGAGGTGGAACCAGTGGGACCGTAATGGGAGTTAAATCCTAACGTCCTGATTAGGATTCCTAATACAAGTTTGTCATTTATAAACATAAAATATTACAACCCATTCTTACATACTTTCTTACATAGTCTATATTTTTGAAACAACATTTTCAAAATCTTTGTAAATTACCTTTGGAATAATTTATCTTCAAAAAACAAGTTTACAATGTTATTTATCATGCGAAACACTACCCAGATACCCATTTTTAACCAAAAAAAGTTTAATATACAAAAAACTATTAAATCGTGATTCATCATTTAAAATACTCCCTGTGTGTCAATTTTAAACAAAATTGTTACTATAGAAAAAAAATCATGATTTATTAAAACTATATTTAGTAAGCTATCCTTAATTTTAGAGCCGGAATTTAAATGATGACTTTATCTTGAAGTACAGAATGATATATTATATATGAACGAACTATTATATATGAACAAAATCTATAAAATCGTTTGGCTGTAGACTTTGATACAAACAGACATAATCATCAATTTTTTTTTGTTTGAATTCAGTAACACGTAAAATTTAAAGATACGTGATAATCCTTATGCCAAACGTTTTAACGATTACAATGTGTGAGAAAGCAAAAAATAACTCTCTCTGGTAAATGGTTCATGATTATAATATTCATATAAATTCCTATTTTAATTACATAATTGTACTTTTTTCTATTTAATATACATTTTATGTACAGCTATAAATAATAGCAAATGTGCTAGTCGTTTAACTTATTAAGTAATTTAAGATAAGAGGTTATTCAACAATAGTAAGCTATTACGTTAGACTTAAATAGGTTAGTGGATATTAAAAACTAATTTATTGAAAAATACATATTTTTTGAAGTTTATTTAGAATTTTAGAAATGAATACATGGTTGAGAATTTCTTTAGCTTTTGTTTAGAAGAAATAAAAAAAATGTTTCACCATCAAAGTAACTTTATATTTCAAGCTCTTTGACTTACCTCGTGTTTATCTTAAGAGTTTGTGAGTAAAGGAGGAAGCTCAGGAAAATATTTTCCCATTTTGGTTAAAAAAATATGTAAGAGGTGAAAAATAAGATGTAAAAAATTAATATTTATACAAGGCGTTCGGGACGAAATAGTACCAAGACTCATTTTCATCAAAACCAAGCCAATACTTCTATATAGTGTCCAACATAAACAAAAATTAGTTCACTTGTTTCAGCAAAATTTCAACATATATGGTGTCCAAAGCTGCTTGTACTTAATTTACCGTAACAGTACATAAGATATAATAATTCGACCAAACTTTCAAATCTGACTTTTATTCTAAACACAAAATTAGGCTTGACACCTTCTACTAAATTTTAGCAAGTCAAACAAGTTCTTAATTTTTGATGATTTTATACTAGCTAATAAATTAATTTATTTGTACCTACAGTTTTATAGTCTTAATTAAGTTTAATATTTTTAGTTGTTTTTTTTAATTTACAAAATGAATTTATTTTTGATAATCATAGAAAGAATTCTTATTTTATTGTAAGAAAAATACTTACTAGTAATTGGATAACATTTTAAACCACATTTTTAAAACTTTGAAAAATAAAATATGATTGAGGTTTAAATTTTAAGGCTTTTTTTTGTGATAAAGTAATATATCAGGTTTAGTATTAAATATTTCCCCCATATCCGGTGTCTGAATTCCTCTCCACAAATATAATTTTCAATATGCCACTAAGCAGTAATCTTAACAATTTCCATAACTCTTATTATAGTGATAAAATCTCACAGGCACACACCCCTCCCACGTATAAAATCTCACAGGCACACACCCCTCCCACGTATAAAATCTCACAGAGCACACACCCCTCCCACGTACAGTACGTACGTGTAATACACGATCAAGAGCAAGAAATAGAACAAAGACCACAAAGGTGACAGTCAAGATGAACAGCCTTGACAAGCTGAAAACATCCTTTGTCATAAGAACCACTCGTGAAACAATAATCAAGATGCATGCGACGCTAAATCAGATGTTATGGACAGCTGTAGCTTTGAAGAGGAGGTGATGACTATAATCATCACTCAGAGATTGAGTGTCAAGGAATAATAATATATTAATAATATCTACCGTAGTGATGAAACGCGCTGCAAACATACAGAAATCCTACGTTATCTAAGAATTATTGGTTTGTTTTTTCAAAATATAGTTCATTCAAAAATGGTGGTGAAAGGCATTTATATGCTTAAATCTACCTAGAAAACTTCCATTTTAAGGTAAATAGTTTTTTAAATTATGAAATGTCGGAATTAACTCATATTAATGATTCTCAGGAAGATGTAAAAGAAATATTTGGAGAGGTTTGAAATGTGGCGAGAAGACTTGAGAAGATCAGATGGACAGACAGGGTGACAAGTGGAGAAGTCATAAGAAGAGTGGGTGAGAAGAGAACCATTTTGGATGTGATTCATCGTTACAAAGCAAACTGGATCAGACACATCCTCAGGAGGAACTGTTTTCTGAATGATGTCATAGAAGGAAAAGTTGAGGGAAAGAGAAGCTTATAAAGAAGAAGGTTTCAAATGTTTGATGACTTTAAGGAAAGACGAAAATTCTGAAGGAGGAGGCAGAGGACAGGGTACATCGGCGGTCCAATTTCACTACTGACAAAAAAGATGGAAATGTCGTAAAACAGAACACCTAATAATAAATAATGACATTTTAAGGTCTAATGTTGCGTTTCAAAGATCAAATTAAATAGTTAGATACATACGTTCTAGCCATCCTTAAACAAATAAAGTATATTTTTTAATATGGCTGAGAAAGGAAATTCCAATATAATTGAGGATTATTTTACTGGTTTAGAATATTCATAGATGCCATTCTAATGAATATCTGTCCCTTTGAATAGGCGGTGGTCCTTATCAACAGTATATTGGGTCTTTTCTATCATACTTAAATTGTTTAGAATATTATAAATAGGTTCTTACTAGACGATCTATATTATAAGATATTTTCCGGTTTAGCTACAAAAATATTTTGAGACAACGCTAGCTAAGCACTGCCAAAGTAATATTTTGAGAAGAAAACTCTCTGTACTTCTATTTATTCTTACTTTTCTTTGATTTATAGCTTTCCTTTTTATCGTCTTACTAGTCATATTCCCATTTTCCCCTCTCACTCAAAACAATCCACTAATCTACAACATTCCATTTGATCGTAATCGGGTGCCGACGAGTAATTTTTCAACTACCTTACTAAGTGCCATCAGAGGCTGACATAACTAAAAAAAAAATATTTTTTTTAGTAATGCGTCTTACTACTCGTTGGGTTACACATTTATGTTCTAATTAAGCTAAAGGTCTATGAATCAGAAATATTATATTTATAGAAATGTAACCTCGTTTGCGCGGAGGGAGAGTGAACGTCCATTTTATAAGACAAAATCACAGTAAACCCAACCGGGGTTCTAGCCTCGAGCTATCCATCATAGACGTTCTATTCTATTGAGAGAGTTGCGCTTTAGACCATATGGCCACCGAAGCGGGTGGTTTCTAAGATTAATTTCAAGCAATCAAAACAGGTTTTAATAATTTGCTTTTCTCTAAATTCTGAAAATTGAAAAATGACACCTGGACACGAGAATCTTTTATTCTTCTTTTCTCTAAATATTACAAAAAAATGTATCAAAATCTTCAATGGCAAATTAACTTGGATTCGCTTTACTTCATTAGACTGAAAGTGACTGGTTACTCGAAAACGCTCTTTATTCTTCTCCAACCCCTTAGAAATACCACCTGCAGCACTTCCCTTTATACCTGCAAAGCATGACTTAACTAACTAGAAGATTACAATTTGTGCTAAAATTCCTATCGAGATCCGATATAGTTTGATCCTGTAGAATTTTTCACTCCTATTTCTTAGGCATTTAAAACAAAATAAACATGGAAAATTGAGTAAATTATAGATGTTTACCAACTGAGCTAAAGCTGAATTTGTTTTATAATATAACGTTTCTTATCTTGTGTCAAATACACACACACACAAACTCAAAATTGACTTTTCATGATAATATCCAATTTTACTATTATTAATCTCCCTAATGTCAGTACTGGCTCTGGTTTTCATTTAAGACCTCTACTGGCACAATATAATCATCATTATCACAACATCTCATCGGTCCGAAGTGTTCCCAACTTCACAAGACGGTTACTTACCCGACCCTACCAATAGAAGATTAGGAATTTCTAAACAAAAAACCTTAACTCTAAAAAAAAGCAATTTTCATTAACTAGAGTTATTGCGCATTAAATAATATTAATCAAGATTAAAAGTAAACGTTGATTAAAAGTCTTTCTGATCATAAATATAGCGTTTAAAACAATTATAAATATCTTACGTACTCAACAACTTTGATATGTCAATGAAACTTATTTAAATAATCATTCATGATGATAAAAAGAATGTGTTTAATTTTCTCATAAAATGATATAGTTACATATTTTTTAAAGTACCAGTATGTTAATAAAAATTTAAAAAATAGAATAGTATCGTAATAACTTTAACATAAGTGCATTTTTCTTACTTTTAACCAAGCGTGGATAAAGTGTGAAGGCTTATTGCTTCCCAGAATGACAAGGAAATCGTGAAAAAAAAAAAAGAAAGACAAATGACTCTTGCGAGGCAAGAAAGTTTGATTTATGATGTTCTTGAAGGGAAATAATAAATGAAAAAATTTATGAAGGGAAGTTAATATTTTCTTTTCCATCTCAAGAGTTGCATCATCTTCCCTTTAGTCAAGGACGTTAGGTTGAGAAATGAAGTCTGGATTCTGGATGTGTGTCACATCAAATCTTTCAAGACTCTTCAAAATGTAGTTAATGTTTCAGATGTGAGGCACACTATATTGTCCATGGCAAATATAGACTCTTGGGTATAGTTTGACAAACTTCGATGAAAACGCGAAATAAATGTCACCGGCTTCGGTGGCCGCATGGTATAATGCGCTACCCTTACAGTGGATTAGACTGCCGATGACGAGGAGATTTAGGTTCAAATCTTTGTCCGGTGAACTGGGGGTTGTTTTTACAAAATGGTTTTCAACTCTACCTTCATGCAAAGTCGGATACACCTCCTCTAAATATATCCTTCCTAATCCCTAAAACCATTAGCGTGGTTAAAACATAAACGTATAACCTGAATGGGTAGTAAGACGCAACACTAAAAAAAATTGGTCAGGATCATCTATAGTAAATAGTTCATAGTAGGAACACTATCTTGCGGCTAGATACATTACTTGATCTATTTTCACATATTGTTACGCCAAGTCATAATATATGAAGTTTTTACCTTTAATAATTAATACTATCAATACCTATAAAATAGCACTAATTGTATGTATTGTAAAATTTGATAAATCTTGACCATAAAAATAATGGCATGGTGCAACGCAAATATTTTTCCTCTTTTTCTCTAAATATAGAGATATTTACTGAAAACTCGTAAGATTTGTGAAATTAAATTATATACACTGTTGCATAAACACTCCACCAAATACCATAATAGAAACAGTATACATTGTTTCAGAAAAATTGGGAAAAGTGGAACATATATTTACACTAAAGAACATAACAATCGATGTCACATTCAAAAGTCTTGAATGAAAATATATGTATTTGCTCAGTGCTCAAAAAACTATTGGTTTCATAAAAATATATTTCAAATAAAAGATTTTTTTTAATAGATACAACTTTACAATGATTTTTGTATCTCAAATATTTGAGGAAATATGAACGAAATAATGGAACTTTCTGCTTATGTAAAGTACCCTCAAAACCATTTTAAGAGGAAAAGAGGTTTTTAAACATTAACTATATTGTAAACAGTGCCTAGATACAAAATTTAATGCTAATTATAATAGCGGGCTTTGAGTAAATCGAATGTTTTGCGCTTTTTTTGCCCATCAGCATAATACCTTTGATTTTAGGGTTATATATCTAATTCCAAAACCCTAGATACTAAATTTTATCCCGATCAGTAAGTTATTATCGGCTATAGGACTAGATATAGACAAAACAGACAGACAGACGATATTGCGTAAACCACTCTTTTGGTTCAAGGGGTTCATGAAACGTTGACATTTATCAAACGTTCAAGGATCTATTTTATTTTTACGATCACAATACTTCTTTCTCCTAGGTGTAGAGAAAAGTAAGCGTATGTGATGTATTTTCTAAAAGTGTCTTTAAACCAAAATCTTGCAGTTTTATGTTTTATTGATGTAGGTGAGCTAAGAACTAGAATCCCTGCTAGATGCACTGAGAGTTTTTTTACTCATTGGTTTCGCACTAACTCTTCTCGCAAATGCGAATACAATTCTTCTGAGTTCTATCTTTCTTATAATTAATCCATTAACCTAATTATTATTTTTTAATTTTATATCTATCCAAGGTATTTAACGTTCACTTTCAGAACTAATTGATTTAATCACGACACGACCTAGGAAATACTGGCTTAATACCAGGACAGGCACAACATCCAAACTTCCGGCCGTTAATTCATCATTTTGAAAGGTTAAACACACATTTCAACAATGATAGATTTTTCAGCCATGTTAGAAATAGAACCCAGTACCCTTAGCTCAATAAACAGACAAGGTACTGACCGAGCAAAGAAGTCGGATATTAGCGTAATTAAATTCGTGCGTAATGAGGTATAGTAAAAAGTGGAGATAAGAAAATGTGGATATTCTGGAAGTGCAGCATAATGCGGTTGGAAAAAAGTAACAATACCGGTTTGCAATGGTGATCCATGACCTTTTTTTAAAATGTCACTTTAAGCCTGACTAAACCGTTAAATGACGTATAGCGTTGGTAGAAGGAAGGTTGACTTAAAAGTGTTTTTTTTCCTAGATACTCTTCTACATTAAGTTTAAATTGCGTTAATAGGTGAATTTAGGCCTAAAACGATATTATGGCAGGGTATCCGATGTCATAAAACTTTGGTTGAAGTCCTTAAAACAATATATTGAGATTTAAATCTGTTCGAAAATCACAAAAGTATTAAAGGTAGTAGGGATTTTCTACAAATTCTGTTTTTTCGATAAGTTAAGCAAGAAAGGTGAATTAGGCAAGTTTTCACCAGTGTATGGCATCCTTTTGTGAATATTACATCCTGCTTCCCAAATAGATAACATCTTGTTTCATGAGTCAGACTTTGAGTGGTTTGCATTCAATTGACGTTAGTCTGTAGGTTTTATACTTATGAAACAATCTGCTTTAGAAGTTAACGTTAATATACTGTTAGTTATGAATATGAGCAGTAATATATATTGTAATAAGTATATAATATGTTTATATTGTCATACAGAATTTAAGTTTATTTAATTCAAATATTTTTTAATTAGACTAGACTAAAATGTATTATCTAGGGAAGATAAGGAATTGACACGTCGACTCTAGTTAGAATAAATAATGTGCGGTAAAAAAAATTAATTGTTTTAAAAATTACTAAGGGTGTACGAGAACATGAAAATGTATCTTCAATTCTACAGTAGTTTTAGTAGCTGCTCAAATTATGCGTGAAGATTTTAACAAAGCTCGAAAAATTTGAGTACTCACAAATTTTGATATTCTTTTTCAAAAATTTCTAGTTTAATTAATTTTATTTAAGTTTAAGATATAATTTTATGTCAAATAGTCTCAGTAAATATTTCCATTGGTATAATTTTAAAAAGTACATTTATGTTAAGTTATTTAAAAATTAAATTTTTGTGATTATAAATTTTCCCACAAAAAAATTTAATTCTAAAAAAAAAATTGTACTTATTTATGGTTTATGCAGTGATGTATAACCGAAATTTAACTTGAAATATTCCATGTACAAATATCGATCTATAATACTAGAATTCGAAAAAAACAAAAAGCTTGTTTTAATTCAAGCTTGACTCGTAGTAAAAAGTGCCTTTACTTTCACGGCTAAAATAATAATGAACAAAGAATCTACTTATATTTATGAATATGATAAATATATTTAAAAAACTTTCGTTTTACCGGTTGTTATATATTATTGTTGTGAGGCATGGTCTTTTATTTTACATGACGTTAAGAAACTTGGGGGAAGGGAAGTGGGGTTTGATAACAAAGTACTTGAGAAAAATGTTGGTACATAAAGAGACAAAAGTATTAGAGAATAAAGAAGGCTACATAATGATGAGTTACATACCTGCTACTCATCCTCACCAGACATTGTTAAGGTAATCAAATCTCACAGGAGGTGGACAAGGCATGCAGCACGAATGGAAGAATCTAGAGACTTGTTCAGGGCATTGATTTGCAAATCTAAAGGGAAGAGACCAATGAGAAAACCTAGACACAGATAGGAAGATAGAATTAGAATACACTTGAAAGAGATAGGGTGTAATGAGGTGGACTGGATAGAACAAGTTCAAGAAAGAGATAGGGTGTAATGAGGTGGACTGGATATAACTAGCTCAAGATGGGGATAGGTTGTAATGAGGTGGACTGGATATAACAAGTTCAAGATAGAGATAGGATGTAATAGGTGGACTGGATATAACTAGCTCAGGATAGGGATAGGGTGTAATGAGGTGGACTGGATATAACAAGTTCAGGATAGAGATAGGATGTAGTGAGATGGACCGGATAGAACTGGCTCAAGATAGGGATAGGGTGTAATGAGGTACTCAAGATAGAGATAGGATGTAGTGAGGTTGACTGGACAGAACTAGCTCAAGATAGGTATAGGGTGTAATGAGGTGGACTGGATAGAACTAGCTCAAGATAGAGATAGGATGTAGTGAGGTTGACTGGATAGAACTAGCTCAAGATAGGTATAGGGTGTAATGAGGTGGACTGGATATTACAAGTTCAGGATAGAGATAGGATGTAGTGAGATGGACCGGATAGAACTGGCTCAAGATAGGGATAGGGTGTAATGAGGTGGACTGGATAGAACTAGCTCAAGATAAGGATAGGGTGTAATGAGGTTGACTGGACAAAACTAGCTCAAGATAGGGATAGGGTGTAATGAGGTTGACTGGATAGAACTAGCTCAAGATAGGGGTAGGGTGTAATGAGGTGGACTGGATAGAACAAGTTCAAGATAGAGATAGGATGTAGTGAGATGGACCGGATAGAGCTGGCTCAAGATAGGTATAGGGTGTAATGAGGTTGACTGGACAGAACTAGCTCAAGATAGGTATAGGATGTAATAGGTGGACTGGATAGAACTAGCTCAGGATAGGGATAGGATGTAATGAGGTAGACTGGATAGAACTATCTCAATATATGGATAAGTTGTAATGAGGTGGACTGGATATAACTATCTCAAGATAGAGATAGAGTATAATTAGGTGGACTGGATAGAAATACCTCTAGATAGGGATATTATGTATTAAGGTAGGGTGTGTATAGTGCTAGCAAAGTATAAGCCTAGAACTAAGGTGCTATGAGTTGGACTGGATAGAACTAATTCAAGATAAAGATAGAATGTAATGATGTGGATTCAATTAGCTCAAGATAGGGATATTTGGCGCAGTGAACTTTTGAGTTCCTAGTGCTAAAGAGTTTGTATTTAATAATCCTCTAATGTTTAGAAGTAAAACTTGATTTAAAAAATGTTATACACTTTAACCAAACCTGGTAATATACTTATTCAATCTATACTAAAAAAAACTTCAGTAGATAGCATTTAAAAAGCTTTTGAAATAATTTACTTACTAGATTTCTATTTTTAATTTTGTCAGGCAAATAAAAATAAAATACACAGAAAGACAAAGTTACAAATCGTTTGATACAAAAGAGAATAGCCTTGCTGTACTAGGCTTTATTAAACTGTCATAAACGATTCTGTCAGAGTTAATATATATATATATATGTTTATAGTAATTTTTCAAACGCTCACAAACAAAAACACTCAATTTCAAAGTAAAATAATAACCAGGTTCGCGAGGTTCCCTTAATAAGACGTAGTTAATTACCCTCTGGGTTTAATTAGTACGACATTGCAACGCTTCCATTTCTCCTTTAGCAACATTGTCCAGGTTTAATAAAGCTACGGATCTTTTTTTTTAAAGTGGTTGAGATACAAACATCCCAGGATTTAATCAAGGTGAAGGAGAAAATAGAACTTGGGGAGAAGATTTTTTTTACTGTAGTTTGAAAAGATAGAACACACACACACACATACACTCACGACTTTCTTCCAACACACGAGAGCACACAAGAGTCTAAAAAAAAACAAAAAAAACTGCAAGGTTGCCAACTCCTGGGGGGTGTTTTTGATTCAAAACTATAATGTATAACTGATACGCTAAACAAATTTCTTATTATAAAATAGATTATTAATTTTAATAGTTAAAATGAAAAGTAAATCTTCATAGATTACACTTTTATAACATCGCACATTTAATTCATGAATATTTATAATAAGATATGATTAACAACTGGATAGTATTTAAATTTAGCGAAAGGATATGAATATATTTTTTTTAAATTGGAGTGCCTCTAAAAAAATGAGCATACAAATTTTGCTTTCGTTAAAAAAAAGATTCTGTTTGATGATACTTAACCAAATAACACTTTAGTAGACCTATGTGATAAAAATAAAATTAGTAACAAGATTGTAGCCCTGTTCGTATGAGTTTGAGGATAACCTGTACAGTTATACGAAGAAAATAAAATAATATCCATACTAGGAAAACATATTTTGTTAACTTGTATTTTTTTTCTAATTACAAACTTAATAACTCTCAGGTCATAAGAAATTCTAAAGCTAATTGGCTACAGGACGTAAGCTCACCATTCAAACTTATCCTGAGACATCCATTAAATCACTAACCTAACACTAAACCTTCTTCAATTAAATGTTTATATTTTCCTCCTATTGACATTTTGGTCTACCAAAGGGTCTTCTATTTTGCCTAATAAAATTGTGTGTACACACCTGTCCTCACCACTTGGTAACTACCCCTTTATTTTATAATAGTATATCATAATACATAAATAATATTAATCTTGATATTTAATTTTAAAATCCATTAAATGTATAGTATTTGTTATTTAAACATATACATCTAATACAAATATATAACCAAAATATTCATAGAAAAACCCACTTATTTACAACTATTAATTATGAAAAATGAACAAAGCAAAGGATTATCAAAGCGCGCATATTATCATTTTGATAGTATGCATTATGACAGGCATGTACACAAATTTTAGTTGCTAAACCTGGAGATACAATACCCCTTAATAGGCCAAGATGAAGATGGGAGCAGAGTGTCAATGGATGTGGAAGAGGTTTAGAGGGTTCTAACTTTTTTTTTTAGAAACATGTCTAACTACCCGTTCGGGGTGTATGCTCAAGTACTAATTACGCTAATGGGCTAGGAATTGGGAAGTTTGAACTTAGAAGAAGTGAATCCGCATTTGCATGGAGGGAGAGTGGAAAACCATTTAGGAAAAACCATTCCCAGTTCACCCAACCGAGATTCGAGCCTCTATCTCCCTGTCCTCGGCAGTCGAACTCAACACAACACTAGCGCGTTAGCTAACTACGCCGCCGAGGCGGGTCTTACTCTTATTTTATTTATCATTTATCACCACATCTTACGACACGTTCGGTTTATACGCTCTTACTCTTATTAATAGTGCTAAGGATCGTTGTTGGAAGGATAGAGAAAGATGAAGGCATCTTGCTAAAGTTACCCAGCCACAGACTGGAAACATTCTATGATGATGACGACTACTGTTGTAATTTACTTTAAAATATTCCAAGTGGTTAATGTAGGTCTACCACAAGTATAATGGAGTCTGGTTTGACTCCGGTGGTTGATAAAGGAGGTGGGCAAGTTGGTATCATTATCCGATAAGTATTCTTAAAAGTGAAAAATGACACCTGGACACGGGAATCAAACCCAGGATCTTTGGCTTAGTACGCCAATGCTCTAACCACTGAGCCATCCAGGAATCGTTCCATGCCTAGGGTCATTCTTCACTCATATTTTAAGGCAGAGTCTATGATGGACGTGCGGAAATCGTCGGCTATAAATGTGTGATTATATTAATATCACGAGCTATCAGATAACGCAGCCACCCTCGACTCGGTTGTTGGCTTATTGCTGCCATTTGTACAATTATTATAATTGTAAAGGATTGCATATTTAAGAATCAAATAGCCAAAGCTATTATTTATGCTTTTAGTGAGGATTATCCCATTATAGGCTCTGCCTTAAAATATGAGTGAAGAATGACCCTCGTCTTGAGACGATTCCTTGATAGCTCAGTGATTGGTGCATTGGCGTACTAAGCCAAAGGTCCTGGGCTCGACTCCCGTATCCAGGTGCTAATTTAAGTTTTAAGAATATGATATCTAGTTGGAGTAATCCTCACTAAAAGTATAAATAATAGCTTTGGCTATTTGATTCTTATCCAATAAGTAAATGACCCGCATCGGTGATAGCGTAGTCTAACGCGTCACTTTCTAAATAGAATGGATTTCCTGTGACAGTCACAGCCTAGAATACACAAATTCGCAAAATTATAATTTGTGGTTTTCATTTTACCTTTCCAAACGAATAAAGGTGATATTTTTTTAATTTCGTTGTTTTCATCACATATTAAATTGCAGTCAAATTATTAAAAAAATAATCTACCGAATACATACATCACAGTTTATTATAGTGGAAGAATTATACGCCTTTTAGATTTAAAAATGAAATAGGAATCTTAACAGAAGAGTGAACCATTTACAACAAAAAGAAAACTTAAATAAATATTGTTATTGTAATTTTAAAAACAAATTGACTTCCTCTTGAATCCAAGTAAAATTGACAACACTGACTAAAGCAATGCCATGATTGAGAATAGAAATGATTCGGAGAAGTCCCCCTCGGTAAAGGGGTCCCCAGCGCAAAGAACCCAATCTGATTGTAGGAGAAACCACTATATTAAGTTCCTACAAGACCCCCTGTAGGGCATGGCAATAAAATGGTACTAAGCAAACAGCCCTCACTCCTTTTTCAGTCCCCCTTCAGGTCCTGTATTCCCCCTTCCCCACCCCCATACCTTCCAGGGCTTGGGGACTTTAATCTTGAAATTGCTTCAAGGTGCAAGGAGGCCTGAAAACGTCATCACTTCTAAAACAGTCCCTGCAAGAACTTACACCGAAACTGCCTTATCTACGGAGGGAAGGATTTAAAGAAGGGAAAAAAACTCTTTTACGTTTAATAAAAATCAAACATTACTAAGATATCAATAATATGGAGATTAAATAGTGCATTCGTAGAAAAATTATTTCTAAAAATATTAGCAATCCGTATGGAACCTGTTTTTTTTCGCAAACACCATTATAAGAGTTAGTTGAATAGGACCCCCTTCGGTGGCAGTGTAGTCTAATGCACTACACTCGCATTAGACTAGACTGCCGATAACGGGGATATCGATGTTCGAATCTCGGTCGGGTATACTGAGGGTGGGTTTTTACACAATTGTTTTACGTTATTCTTCCACGCAAATGCTGGTACACTTCCTATGAGATGGACAGACAGACGGCATTGTGGAAACAACTTTTTTTGGTTTCAAGAGGTGCTGTTATTATGAATGTATTTTTTTTCATATTGCATTAGTATTCTCATTTTTACATCTCTAGTGAGGGCATTATTAGCTAACCATCATTATCTAGTTTTTTATCTATGTTTTGATAACTTTTAAACATATTTAACCTTATATTTATTATTTTTCAAATTAATCAACACATATACTTTTGTATTTGAAATTATAATAAGATCTAACATAATCTAAACACGTTTAGGTTATTTTTCTAAAGCTTACTGGAACAATTCGCTTACAAAATACGAGAGCACCAAAGAAATACAAGAAATAAAATTATCTCAAAGAGCTTATGGATATATTTAAATACAAGACTTAAGAAACTCACTGAAATAATACTTATACTACTAATAATAGTAATAATAAACTATTTTAAATAAAATGGAGTCCACAGGACTTGGTAAATCCTTTATAGGTGGCGCTTGGAAGTGAATCCGATGTAGAGATACACGAAGTTTTTTATTTAATATAATAATCTTAAATATATATATATATAGTTTTCATTTAAAATCTAAATACTTTATGTTGCCCCCATTTATATATTTATAGACATGTCATATATACATATTTTATTAAAGAAATATAGGTTTTACTATCAGTCACGCTAAGCACACTTGATTACGCTGAATGGGTAGAAATAAGTAGGGTAAAATTTAGAGGAAATATAGTCGAATTTGCACGGATAGAGAGGGGACCTCTCTGTCACCGACAAACCAATTTATCTGATCCTGACGAGCGAGAATAGCTCGTGGATATTGCCGTGGCAAGCGAGTTTTGACAGGACTGTACAAGTAAAACTGTGTCCTCTAGTTTAGTATAAAACTTTCTTTTTAAAGTCAATGCACACACACACACACACACACACACATTCACACATACAATAACGTCCTACATTATAGTGTGTGTGGTTGGTAGAGTAGATTGTGAAGGGAAGTGAGCAATTTACTAGTACAGAAACCTATCAACAATAAGCCCCAAGTTTCTAATGAGTCATACATTTAGTCCGCATGACCACAGATTCAGGTGATATACTTTTAAAATAGTGTTTGTATAGCTAATTTTAAATTATTAAATACAATTACAATAGGGGCGCCAAATATTTCCAGTTAGTGTTATATCTTTGTTCTCTGTATTGTCGGTTTTCGAGAGCCCTACGGGGCTGGTGTGTACTGTGTTATCTGTCTGTTTATTGTATTTTACATATGTTATATTTGATGTTTACGGAAAATTAAAATTACCTTGCAAACAAACAACAATTACAATAGAACGTCAATAATTCGGACGTCAAATATCCGGATCATCGATAATCCGGAATTGAAAGAAAATACTTTTTTCGTTATTAGATTTTAGCTTTATTATATTTCTTCAGAATTTGTGATATTTAGCAACAAAATAAAATGTGTCAGTCCCTTATTTAAATAAAAAGAAAACGTTTCTACCTTAACAATGAGTTTTCATTAGTATCCCGTCTATGTTTATTTGGGTGACCTGGCAGTCTAGGGGAAGGGAGGGTGTCAGACTTCTGTGTTGGGGGTCCGGGGTTCAATCCTCTGTTCGGGTACAGATTTATCTGATTGCCCAAACTCTTCCTTCATCACCTCTGACAAGACGTGTATTAATCACAACTTGTGAACGTGAGGAATGCCAGACCTCCACCGTGGTTCGGATCCCACGTTAAACTGTAGGTCCTCCATTTCATCTCACAATCACCCTAACCATTACACATTAGGGTAAGTACGTACAACCCGAACGGGTAGAAAGACGCAGGGATAATAATAATAATAATAATAATAATAATAATAATAATAATAATAATAATAATAATAAAAATGCGTTCATTTTTTTATTTTTGGTATAGGTAGTGTATTTTAAAAAATCCGGACAGATCGATAATCGGGACTGGGTCGATCCCCAATTATTCCAAGCTATCAACGCTCTACCGTAATAATATCCGATTATTTATATCGATAAGAAGCCTTCCAAAGTTTTTAGCTTGTAGCCTAGAAAAAGAAACACTTCAAACCAGCCGGTAGCTTTAATGCCTTCTTCTCTAACAGAAAGTCAACCGTATCTTGTATTTCAGTTAGTTTATTCTACTCCCTCTCAACCCCCGCTAAGCGAAGAAAGAGGAAAGGGTTGGAGAAACACGTGACACTCAACCGAACCAGGTGAAGGGTTATATGATGAGAGAGAGAGAGTATGAGAAAGGGAGGGTCGGGGTAAAAAGCGGTACTCGAAGGTTTAGCAAGTTGCCATCTTCATGCTCTGTGCAGACTCGGGGAAACTTTTAGCAAATGTTTACTGTAGCGTTGGTATCCAAAAGACAGATAGACTTTTGAGTTCTTTTAACCTTAAACCAGGTTTCAACTTAATCTGTGTCGTGTCGTGTTTCCATAGTAAGCAGAGTAATGTAAGGTCTGCCTGTGATGAATGTTCTCATTACTCAGTAGGACACGCATTGGGTCAGGTATCGACAGAACTAATTTTCCCATGTTAGCTATAGAAACAGCTCCAGTGGCTGGGGGTCTTCAACTGTTTCTTGTTGCCGGCTGGCCGCAATACTGGACAGATAATATTCGGATTGAGCACATTAAAATATTGGTTTTAGCTCTTTCTTGTTCACTTATACTCGCGATTAGGATTTCTCGTTAAATATGTTCTTTGTTGTTTTATAGATGGAGGTAGTACGATTTGTCTTGTCTACTATAGTTGTCATTTGCCGGTATTAAAGTTCAATTTTATTAAGACCTAGTATTATTTCTTTACACAAAAAGCAAACTCGTTTATTAAATAGTGAAGAATACATAAATAAAATACATATTTATTTTATTAGTTGATTATATAATGTATATTCCTGTATTTGTCATTTTTCTCTTGAAATAATTTTATAATTTTCACGAGCCAGTGGGTTGTAAAACATGTCACCGCGGACCGGAAGTGGCTCGTGGCCAGCGGGTTGAAGACCATTGGTAACTCTAAGGCGGAGCATTACAACTGGGCCACGAGGCCGATTAGATCTTAATTACACAGGTGAATTGGGCCACGTTCACTAACTAGGAGGATTATAAAAGATATAGTTCTCTTAAAAGCTTAATAGCTTATTTGGAACACGCCCATAGGTGAATTGCGCCACGTTCACTTTCCAAAACATAGACATATATTAATTTTATCTACTCCACCTTACTCTGCTTACAAGTAATACAAGACATAATTTAATATAGAAATTTTACTTGCTTAATTCAAGTTCGTCGTTGTTGGTAAACATTTGTAGGAATGCTAAACCATGTTAAGTCTTTTACAGATTTGTTGTCGGTAAACATTTGTAGGAAACTGCTTTTACAAACTGACACTTGGTTGTTAGGTGAGATTAGGTTAGGTTAGGTTCCTAGTTCACAGTCCGCTCGCTCGCAGCGTGGCCGGACGGAATGACGTCACCCGCCTAGCAGTGCTGCGAACTGTACCGTGAGAGACGAGTTAGTTAAACGACAACTGAGGAGAGGTCAATCCCGAACCATACTAGAGCCTAAACTATTTTACCGATCGGACTGAAACTTCGTATTTAGGGTTTTCATAAGGTTCTAGAGAAAGGTTTTTGGAACCATCCCTCTACCCATAAAATTGAAGGGTAGTTTACTGAAGGAAAAAACAACAATAAATATATATTTATCGGACACCTTCCTAGATTTGATACGTCTACAGCCTCATTGAAATTTGCGGTGTTGTGTTCTGGCGAGAGCTCCAGAAATCGAAAGGGGTTGTCTATAGTTTGTTTATATGTCTATGCACGACCTTGTCTCAACAGGTGTACGTGGCCCAATTGGAATGCACTTAATCAATTAAGTTGACATGTAGATGTGGCCCAGTAGTATTGTTGACGTGGCCCAGTTGTAATGTAGGATTAACGCCTCCCTTTTCAAACGGAGATCATAACTTGTTTACGTGGCCCAATTGTATTGCGCCCCTCTAAGGCGTCACTCTTGTGTTAAACTGGATTGCAGGTGATGGGGAGACAGGAACTCGAATCCCGTTCGAGTATACTAAGAGTGTTTTTTTCCCTAAATCGTTTCTTCTACCGTTACGTAAATGTGGGTGCATTTCCTCTAAATGTCTACCTTCATCATCCTTATTTTCTTAGCATATATATGCGTATAAACCAAACTGTTACGCAAGTGAGTAGGGAAAAATAAAATAATATTTATAGCAGATCATTATATCTGATTGGTCAAATGGGGATTAAGTGGGCTAAAACATATTATGGGCAATTTTTTTTTAGCCCTGCTTACCCAGGTGAAACTCCACGACACGACACTGAACTTAACGTCCACGTGACGTAAATGAACATAATGCGTGATCTGGTTTCATGTAATACAACGTTACCATTTTTTTAAGGTTAAAAATGGTTACTGGTATCTGGGATTTGTTTTTTCATACATAAATAAGTATTAATATTTGTACTATTACATATATATATATATATATATATAGATAGATAGTAATTCACTGATGATTTATTTTTGAAAGTATAGCAATTTAAAAAAAAATTGGAACATTTGTGTATAAAATTGAGAAATTACGAGGGTTTATTATGATTACTAATATAATGTGTTTGTTTTTCTGAGAAAATTTTACTTAAGGGTAGTTTAATAAAAACATATTTTTTAATTTTTGTTCTTAACTCAAACATAACAAATAGGAAAGTTTTTACAATTGTATAATTCTTTATTTTAATTATTTTTGAAAAATAAATCTCAATTTAAATCTTCCCATGGATCAGGCGTTTAATTTATCAGATATTTTGGACTTTAAATTACTTAATTGTAATATACGTGCAATTACTTTCAGGTGTTCCGTCAACCTTTGATTTGCTGCTCAGTATATATATATATAAAATATGTTATAATATGTTATAAGAGTGTATATATATATACACTCTTATAACATATTAAGGTTTCAAATATATGCTGTTGTTTATTCAAGTTAATTGAGGAAATAATCATCTTAAATATGGGTATATAGTTTGACTCCCAAAATAATCGAAAAATGTATTATTGGTGAAATATAAGTTTCCTCTTTAACAGTGATGAATTAAAAGCCGGAGGCTGTTAGTTATGTGTATTCTAGGCTTAAGTTAGTTTATAAGTTATGTCTTTATATAATCATTATATTCATAAAGAGCACGCTAAGTACCCCAAATAAATAAATGGTATGGTGCAGCACACACACTTTGTCTTTCTGTAGTCCTAAAATAGAGACATTTACCAAAAACTCATAAAATTCATGAAACGAATTTATACACACTGTTTCAGAAGAATTGAGAAAATAGGATTATCTATGTCCACCAAAGGGCATAAGAATCAATTTAGTTTTAAGACTTGAATTAAAACAATATAAATTGGCTTATAGCTTTTGATTTTATAAAAATAAATTTTTAAAAATTACCTTTATATTTATTAGTAATAAATATTTGCAATGATAAGTTATTTCGTGTCTCAAATAGTTGTGGAGATATGATTTTAATTGGAAATCTCTGCATAGTTATAATATCCTCAAATATATTTTCATGGTAAAATGAAAATTGCCATTTTGTTTTTGATATTAAACAGTGTCTAGACACTAAATTTAATCAAAATCGTTTGCGCTAATTTTGAGAAAACAGATTTAATTTTTTTTTTTGCCTTTTGTAATCTACGCTTAGTTTTTGAGTTGGACATCTAATTCCAAAAAACACCCCGAGGAGACCTTATTAAAATTAAAGATACCAAGTCTTAGCCCAATCGGTAAAATAGCTAGGTACAGACGGACAGATGGCAACCCTAAAAACACTTTTTCGGTTTCAAGGGGTCAACATTTATCAAAATCTCTAGTTCTATTATTTTGACGACGAAATTACTTCTGTATTTGAGAGAAAGTAAAATGATTGAAGAAATACAACCTTTATTCTTATTTGCGTGGAGGTACAATACACAAGGATGCGATAGTCCTAGCTTAATCTATTTCAGTAAGCTAAACTGTAATAATTCATTTTACTGGTAAAGTGAAACATTAGCTTTACGTTTTGTGCTCCATCAACTAATTCAGTCAAACATATTCAAAACATATTCAAATCCCACGAATGAATGAACACACGACGATGGGATGGATGACTCTCTCTCCGTGTTGACATTCGTACAGTGGCTCTAGATGAAAGATGGCACTTGATAACTTATTTCTCTCTCTTTCTCTCACGCACACAAATTTATTCCCCCCACTACTGCGGGAAGAAGGCCAGTCACATTCATCCCTCTTTCAAACCATACCCACGACGCTAGAGGTTGATAGACTGGGACGCTTAACCTTGAAAAGTTCATAGACGTGAGATAGGCAGAGGTCTACTCGGGTGCATGGGCGTAGAAAAGGGATGATAGAGATGACGAATTTGTCTCGAAATAGACGTTAAAATTCAAATAAATACGCCCGTTATATTAATAATGCTGCGCGCCTAGGCTACATCATTCGTAGCCCAGTAGTGGAAAGACTAGCCAGTACTAATGTACGATTGCCCAGGAGACACGCGACTGTATTAATCGTACATTCTTTCCATGGAGGCTCTTTCCATGTCCCGATGAGATGAGGTGAGGGTGATAGTGAGTATGAGGATGTAATCAGCTGTTTCCGAAAGTGTTTGTAAATTACCTCCCAAAATAATATTATTTTATATCAAATTTATTTGGATTTCCGTTAGAAAAATTTATCTTTCATTCCCGTTCTCGTGGTACATCTCCTATCTTGACTACTGTACTTCAATGATCTGAAACTGGATGGCAATATCGTCTGAGCATCACCACGTGAACAATGTCACCTCGATGATACAGAAGGGAATGTTAAATGTAGCGGAGAGGACATAGATACTATTCGGTGATTGGTCGCTGTAATGTAGTGACGAGGTAGATGCTTCCGCTGTGATTGGTCATTGCTGCGGAATGAGAGATAATGACGACTTCGGCGTTGACCACAGCGTGTCAGTGAGCATTTTAAATAAAGTCCCTCCGTCATAGCAAATGTTATCTCGCGTTTACGTTTACGTCAGTGAGTTAGGATGGATCCTAAATCAGATGTACGAAACTAAATATCATCTCTTGAGGGAACTGTATGGCTTCTAATGAGAAATAGCGTTGTCATTTTTTCTTTTACATTGTGGTCACTCTTCCCTTAGGGTGGGGATGCAGGGATTGCAAGAGTAGGGCATTTATTTGGCAGTTTTTATACCAATACATATTCCCCCCCCCCAAAAAAAAACATTTTCTCCAGTAGAAATACAAAGCTTATTTTCTTCACATGGTGACCTAAGCAATTGTTGAATATCAATTAAGGGTGTTATAGAATTTAGTGACAACTTTTTCTCTTTATTAAAAGTGTAGCATCAAATGCTACTCATGACAGATATTCAACAACTGTTGATATCGAAATTTGAATAAAGTTAAACTATAAGTTTCTACTGGAGCAATATTTGATTTATTTTGATCAAAAAAAGTTTTTCTATTTAAAAAACCCAGCAAAAACACTGATATTTTCTATCATGCCCTACACTCCCACCTTTAGGATAGGACTATTCTTACATGGCTAGTTTATTGATGTTGTCAGTAGCTCCTTCTTTACACAGTACACCACTTTCTGGCGTAACTGAAAGCGAGGTGATTTGGCAACAGTTAGCGGAAAGAGAAATCTAAGATTAAGTGTTTCTCCAAAATACCTGCAGTTTCCTCAGAAGTGATATATGGTGTAATCGTCAGAAGGAATATTGTATTCCTATGTACGTATCTGAGTAAGTTAAAGTTTCTACCACATGATATATAAGCTTAGTTTCCTTATATATTTAAAATCCGTATGATTTAAAGTTATTTCCACTCCTTTGTATCCTTAAGGTGGAATGGAAATGGAGACGAGTTAAGTTAAGTACTTTAAAACTATAAAAATATTTTTAGCCCAACTAATTTAAAAATTACTAGTGAAGATAAATTTAGTTTAATTTTAAATTATATTGATCTCAACAATTTAGGCAGGAACATTTGATAAGAATGTTTTTTAATAAAAATATAAAGATCTAGTCGAGTTACTTGATACCCATGAAAGATATACAATAAATATGAACATTAAACTTAACGTATCTACCGGAGAAATATTTGAATGATTTGGGCCAAAAGACTATTTTACCATGAAAATTTTTCTAAATACTCACTACTATAACTAGAATACTGTTTTAATCACTTGAAGTAGTTTCTTGAAATGATAAAGTCTAATATTTGTTCCAATCAAAGCCGTCTAAATAATACAATTTTATTGAATCCTATGAAAACGATCAACATAATACCTTTAAGTAAAATGTTTATGCTAAAATAATCGTGACCTTGATATATTATTGAATTTTTTCCTAAAATTACTATCAAAGGTAGTTAATTAAAATAAAATAGTTGATAAAATGCCAAACGTTTCTATGGTAGTGATATTGGCGTATCTGGGCTATATCCATCTGTAGTTCAGTTCACGAAACAATTATCCTGTACTAATGTACGGTTTACCAGAAGATGCCCAGATGTACTGATCGTACTTCCTTTCCGTGGAGGCTCTCTCCATGTCCCGTTGAAATGAGGTGATGGTGATAGTGAGTATGAGGGTGTAGAGCCAATTAATATTTTAACCTAGCTTAAGCCTTATTAACCAAACCTGGGTAGCCATGGGAAGTATTCTCCTTTTGAGAAAAATCCCCAGTACCACCTGGGAATCGAACCTGGGTCTATTTAAGCAGCCAGGGGATCTGGCAAATACATCAAGGGGCCGGTTAACGTTTAATTTATATTATCGATGCGTTCATTTCAATTCACACATCAACGTTCAATTCTTTGTAGTAAGACGCGGTGCTAAAAAAAAATTTAATTGTCTATTTAAGATTGGTTATCAATATTCATGTAACATTATACTATATTTAGAATCGACATTTTTAATTACTTATAACTTTCATCATTTCTCTTCCGAAAGTTTTATTAAAAGGTTTAGATTTAAGCTACACCATTTACCAGCTTCAGTGGCCGAATGGTCTAAGGTTCTAGTTTTGTGTTAGCCTGGCCTGCTGAAGATAGAGAATTGGGGTTCAAACCCTGGCTCAGTCTACTAAGGATTGTCCTTGTTAAATTGTTTCCCATTCTTTTCACCTAAATGCAGGTAGGCTACCTCTAAAAAGCTTATTTATTCATTCTTACCCCATCAGAATAATTATCATATATGCATATATCCCGAACAGTTATCAATACGTGGTGATAAAAAAAGATGTTGCAATTGTATATTCATAACATTATATAATATATTGATTTTGTTAAAATATAATTATATAGTCAATTTATAATAGGAAATATTACTAATCTGCATATTATTTCACAAAGAAAGGTCAAATGGATGAGTCACGTTATGAGAATAAATGGCATATCAAGTGACGTCATTGAAGGCAGGCCAAGGGAGAAGCAAGGGACAAGGAGGACCACGGATGCAACTGATGTACGACTTCAATCATGGAAAGAAGAGCAAGGGACAAGGAGGACCACGGGTGCAACTGATGTACGACCTCAATCATGGAAAGAAGAGCAAGGGACAAGGAGGACCACGGGTGCAACTGATGTACGAC
>CABFWB010000905.1:96513-133024 GCA_902151455.1 Timema bartmani
GGTGATAGTGAGTATGATGGTGATAGTGAGTATGATAGTGAGTAGGAGGGTGATAGTGAGTATGATAGTGAGTAGGAGGGTGATAGTGAGTATGATGGTGATAGTGAGTATGATGGTGATAGTGAGTATGATAGTGAGTAGGAGGGTGATAGTGAGTATGATAGTGAGTAGGAGGGTGATAGTGAGTATGATGGTGATAGTGAGTATGAGGGTGTGGAACCAGTGGAAACAATTACCTAGCTTAAGCCTAACTAACCAGACCCTTTTGGCCACTGGGATAGTTCCACTTTCGGGGAAAATACCCAAGGTACCAGCCGGTAATCAGATCAGGGACCACTAGACTTCTGGTCAGGTGCCCTGACTACTACACCACGAGGCCGGTCGTGTCGGTGATAATAACGACAGTAATTATAAGATCCTCATGAAGCTCACCTATAGTCCAATAGTTATTTATTTATGAGGGTATATATTAAGCATCCGTATTATAGCTATATAATTAATTACTGCACTGAACAACATTGGATGCGGTATAATCTTTACTTATGAATAGAAAAGTATAGTACGTATCTTAGCGTGCAGTTAGCATTGTACTTAAAACAATATATTAAATTAAATGTCTACAATAGGCCTACTATACTTAAACAAAGAATTTCAAACTTGTGGCCCGTGGACTGCATGTGGACCAAGCTGCCTTTTTTTTAGGGGGGGACCCGTGAAATTTCTTGGAAAAATAATATTTATATGACACCGATTTGTTTCCCAAATTTGAAAACTATTTCCCTATCTTTGTGAGAAGTAGGAAACATTTTAGAAATATCAAAAAACAGTTTCTAAGTTCGTATTAGGCTAAAAATACATGGTCTATAGTTTAGCATTTTAGTCCACTGCTTAGAGATTTCTGTGCATTAATATGCGTTTCTATCAATATCAATGCTCATTATTTAGAGATTAAACTATTGGTTAGGAGCGTCTTCATAAGAGTCCTTATTATTTCACGGCATTATAAAGAAGAATCCGCTATTGAGAATTGTCCGTTAAGAGAAGTTTCACTATATATAACTACAGTAACTGATAAAAGTTCATATTATTTCCCAGCGTTACAAAAAAATCCGCTATTGAGAAGTGTCTGGTAAGAGAAATTTCACTGTATGTATCTACAGTGACAGATAAAGAATTCATGATTTGACGGATGAATACGTAAAAGTAGATCTAGTAGCTTTTATAACTATCAAATAAGGCTCTTTATATGAAAATGGGACTGTGGAATGTATTTATAAATTCTCAAGTTTGTAAAGTGTCGGCGTAATTTTAAGCTACGCACGTTTCCAAGAAACCAAATTGACACTTTGAAATGTACTATACGTGTTAATAGCTATTATACGCCAAACGTGCTAAAGATGGCGTCATTCTATTCTCATAATTGAAGCAGTTTCAAATTAACTACTTATGAATATAGCCTCTTAATAAGATTGGTGACCACACATTTACAAATGACCCACAGATGACAAAGCAGTTTACCAAGCCATTAGTGACCAATTCAGACACCCTCAAAAGCTATATAAAGTTACTTGTTAACGTATGGGTCTACTTTAACCTTCTACAAAGGTTATAAAGTGACTGAGGTGTTTTAATAGGGTGGTATAACAGGGTGCATTGGTGGTCTAAGTTCAATGACAAAATTAATGGACCAGTCGTAAGACAGAACACCTGATAATTAAATTATAAACAACACTTGAAGTTCATAATTTATTTAAATTAAATAGTAGGACCTAATCGAATAAACGTTCGCATTGTGTGTACTATAGTTTCAAATACATTTTTCAAAAATAGGTTATCACTAAACTACGTTTAGGTAAGTTTTTACCCTAAAAATAAACCCATAATCTTGTTAATCCAAATATACAGTCTTTATATTGTTCAAATCTTTTTAGCATATTTCCGATGATCAAAAATAAATTATTTGTAAACTACTCTAAAATTATTTGTAATTAATAAAAAATAAAGACCTATTCTTATTTATCATGAAAAACCATTCCCAGGTACCATTTTAAGGTCAATTTAAAAAATCTTATTTTTAATATGTGGTCTTAAGTAAACTACCACTAAATAAATTTATTTTAGAAAATAAACATAAGTAATATTATTTATCATGAAATATAGTCCCCCATATCAATTTTGAAAAAAATCGTTGGATATAATTTTTAATTAATTCAAATTTCACAAATATTATTCATCGTAAACTACTAAAAAATGAGTTTAAAAAATATTAATATATATAACTATTCATAGTATAAACCACTTAACAGATATACGTTTTAATCCAAATAATTAGAGCAATTTTTTTTTTACTTGAACTTTAAAAAAACCAATCATGTATATGCTACCTTAAACCTTTACCCATACCCAAAATATAAGTGAACAGAGAGAATGTAAAATCCACTATTATAGGTTCAGATTCACATAAAACGGAAAGATTCATCTTAATTCTGAGAACAATTTTCTTTCCACGACTATAATACTTTCTCTTGATTTGGGAAAGTGAAAAACTAAATCAATACACGAAATCAAATATAAATAAATTCATCTTTCAGTTCATTCGTCTTCACACAAAATGTTGAAAACTAACATGAGCTAAGTTCTTTATCTATACAGATTTTATATGAAACAAAACTTTTGGACAATTATAAATACAATCATGGTTCTGTAAATAGATGTATATTAATTGTATATATAGTGGAAAGATTAGTTATTACTAATGTACCGTTGTCCAGGGCACGCCTGAATATAGGTCAGTCAACTAATCATACATCCTTTCCATGGAGGCTCTTTCCATGTCACGATGAGATGAGGTGATGGTGATTGTGAGTATGAGGGTGTTTAATTAGTGGAAACACTTACCTAGCTTTAAGTCTAACTAACCAAACCCTGGTGACCGTTGAGGTAATTCCCCTTTCGAGAAAAATACCCAAGTTACCCGAGGCACTTCCAGTTTCATAGCAATGTAAACGGTTTCTACATATAATATTCCCAACAGTTCTTGAATATTTGTTATATTCATAGTGAAATTTGAACAGAAACCTTTTGGGCTAAGATGAAAAGTCATGTCTAAATTCCACGATGTCCATATAATATAAAATAACTTCTGGGACAATGGCTACTGGATTAAATGTTTTGTTTTAGTATCGAGTCTTGCCATTCGCTAAGAGCTATACGCATTTGGGACTAATACCACTAATGTGTTAGGTATAGTAAAGGTTTTGCGTGGAAGGAAAGTGGAAAACCATTTAATTCTAAAAAAACTCAGTACACCCAACTGAGATTCTAAACCAATGCAAATAAATATTGTAACACGATTTAATTTGTTGTTTGTGAAAGATAACTGGATACAATTTATCGACATAGAATAAATAACAGACTAATAAATAGTTTTATTAATATGGTATTACAATATAATTACTACAATAATACTAATCATTGTCTGTTTCTAGCTTGTGGCCAGGTCAGTTTAGTAAAATGCTCCCATCTTCCTCTGCCCTTCCATCAATCCTACTCCTTTAATTATTGCTTCCATTTTTCTATGCTTGCCTACACACTTTTTGTTATTTGCTCCTCCCGTCTCTTTGCTTGGCCTGCCTAGCGGTCTTTATCCTACGTACTTCATCATTTTCTTTGGCATCCTATCCTCCATCCTCATTACATATCCATGATATCTGAGTATTTCTTCCTCTACTATTTAATGTACTCTTCATACCCCCAATCTTTCCTGGATAACTTAATTCCTAATCTTCTTGCTCCTCGTGACAGCTAACATGCTCCTGACAAACTTTATTCCCATGGCCTCCACTTTCCTAGTTTCTCTTGAATTCAATGTCCATGTTTCTGATAAACATTAGATCATGGGTACAAAGTATGTACATCTTATACAACACTTATTTACACTTAAAGAGCACTTTTCCTCTCCAATATCAATAGTAATAATAATAATAACAAAATAATGCAATCTATAATATTCCATTTAACAGTTGAAAATTTCTATAAGAACGCAATAATATGTTTGCACAATTGGACCCACATTCTCAAAAAGATTCGCTAGCCCTACTCTAGGTAGTTTTTTTTTTACATTAAATGCTTGAACTAGAGAAGAGAAGTCAAATCACCTCCATAAAGTTTACTTTGTATGAATAACTTGAGCGTTTTATAATATATGAAAAAAAAACCCCCAAAAAAACCTCCCCTCATTTGAAAACGCTCGCGTCAGAAGGGGATACCGAGACAGGAACTGCGCGCGTGGCTTTGACGCGGTGACTTCACAAACATAACGAGAAGCGAAACGTTCGCCATTAATTTCAATATGTTGACGTAAAAACAACAAAACCTTTCATTCTGTTTTAGTTTTTTTTACATAGAAAAAAAATGAAAACACATTCTTAATAGGAAGACTTTGAAATATGCAAAAGGAAAGACATGCACTCACGAAAAAAAAAAAAAAAAAAAAGAGAAAGGANCCATCCAGCAAAACGGAAATTCGAAGTGATCGGGGAAAAACAAAAAAACAAAAAAAAGGGTTGACGTGAAAAGGACGAAAAGAGGAGAGGAAAAGTGTGTTTAAAGGGATGCAGGAAAGCTAGGAAGGGGAAGGAGGTAATCTTGTTCCGTTGCAAAATCAAAGAAATCTGCCAGGATAGTCTTAGAAATACATATTTATATGACGTACATACATCTAATAATAGTGTTTGGTTTAAAGTTTTTCCTTATTTATAAAGTTCCTTAATCTTATATTATATTATATATGCTTATTGCATTCAACCTCCTCCTCTCTTCAGAAAATTAATGTAATAGTGTCTTAAGCTGACCCATATATCATTATAATGAATGTCATTGACTGACCTTACTTAAACCCCCACACCCCTACTCCCAAACATATATCATTATAATGAATGTCATTGACTGACCTTACTTGAACCTCCACACCCCTACTCCAAAACATATTTTAAGGGATGTCATATGCTTATTCCGTTGGACATACCCTCTTCTTATCCCTCTTTAAAAAAACTCCGCACATTGTAGCTTTAAATAAGATAGATTTGAAAGTTGGGAACTTTTAAGAAAAAAATTTATTTAGTACACCCGTATAGGAATTCAAACCTCAATATCCAGGTCAATGGCAAATCAGACTAGACCTCGTACCTATCTGTGTGGGCACAAATATATAATTAGGGAAAAGCAACCCGATGAAACAATGCAAATCTTCATAAAAAATAAATTAGAAATAAAGAGACGTCACCGTCATTCCTTCGTACATTTCAGCCTTTCCCTATTAGGGCGGGGCTAATGCTATAGATCCGGCCATTCGACCTTCTCTTACCTCTGCTCTCCTGGTTTATGGAGAAATTCATTTCTGAGGTGGGGACACCATTAAGGCGAATTCAACTATCCCAGATGATTGGATGATACGTGAGAATGATGAAGGTGGAAATCAGAGGGGACCTACAGTTTAACGTGGGCTCCGAACCACGGTGGGGCTCTGGAATTACAAACATTCACAAAGCGTGAAAGCACACATTTTGTCAGAGGAGAAGGAAGAGTTTGGTAATCAGATAAATCTGTGACGGGACCAAGATTTGAACCACGGACCCTTAAGACGGAAGTCTGACACCTTATCCCTACATAGCCAGGTCCGACCTTTTCCTATTATATACTGTACATTCCCGAAAAACTAACTAACCCTCCGACCATAAGGGACTTGAAATTTGATTGCTGCCAGAACGTAGGTTCACTTTTCAAACTTATTCTGACACACCTCCTTCCAATTCCTACGAACATGAATCCCAATCTCCTTCAAATCCATTTTAATATTATCCTCCCATCGACGCCTTGGTCTAGTTCACGAGTTATAAGGGGTACAACCTTCAGTTTTATTTTTATCTGCCATTAGTATAACCAGACATTCATATGAGGTGTACACAATTAAATATTTATAATAATATTAATAATAATAACAATAATAATATAAATAATTCAATAAAATATCTGGAAAGTCTTTTGACAAAAAGATGCCCACTGCCCCAAGGAAATTAGGTTGAGGATCAACATGGCCAAGGAAGCTTTCAACAAGAAGAGGTTACTGCTGACCAGAATGTTGAGTTTGGAACTGAGGAAGAAACAAATGAAATGCTACATTTGGAGCACTGAGCTGTATGGATCATAAACTTAAACTCTTAGGAAGATGTAAAAGAAATACTTGGAGAGCCTTTAGATGTGGAGCTGGAGAGGACTTGAGAAGATCAGGTGGACAGACAGGGTGACAAATGAACAGTCCGAAGTAAACTGCGTGAGATGGGAACTGTTTAGAATGTGATTCTTCGTTACAAATCAAACTGGATCGGCCACTTGGTTAGCAGCGACTGTCCTGTGCACAACGTCATAGAAGGAAAGGTTGAGGGAAAGAGGAGTTTAGGAAAAGAGAGGATTTAAATATTGGGTCATTTGAAGGAGATAATAAAATTCTGGGAGCTGAAGGAAGAGGCAGAGGACAGGGCGAATTGGTTGTCTAAGTGAACTGACAAAAGGAATGGACCTGTCGTAAGACAGAGCACTTAATAATATTATATTAAAATTACAAGGATTATAAATATTTCATTCTGTACACCTCAAATGGTAGGATAGGTTTAAAATGCAAGTAATTGTAACCGAGTTGGATCTAAATGCGTGGCTTTCACTATAGTGAATATATTTGTTTTCCTAAACAGTCCAAATTCATGGTCAGAGCTGTTACGTTTCTTGAATACTGATCGCACACTAGTTTATTTACAGTAAGTGAAAGTTACGTGAAAATTAATTGAACATTACGTTACGTGAACATTAAGTTGATCGTGATCCCACCATAAACAAACTAATTAGTGATTAGGATTCACATAACTACTCGAACAAAACACATACAATGAATAGTTGGACTTTAAAAAAAAATGTTCAGTAAAAATAAACCAAGGGCTGATTAGGCTGCAAGTACTTGCAATAAAAGATTTATTGAAGCTACAAAATAAATTAGAACAAGAGGATTCGACGTTTTAGAATCCTTGAGATGCGGAAAACTATATCGAAGAAGTCATCAACATAGCCTAAACAAATAAATAAAGTATAAAATAGTCCTGTCGACATTTCTCGCGTCAAGATTGGTTAGCTAGAAAAAGTAGTACTTTTCACTTAATGTTCATGTAAAATGAAAGCTCTCTTCTGAAAAACTCTTAAGATAAGTCAACGTTAAGTTTACTGTATCGTGATGGATTCCATATAAAAACACAAATAGAACCTTTAAATTAAGTTACTTGAACAGTAAATAAACCTTAAGTGAATCACTATATCGGGATTACTACTAAACTTAATTCTTTGCTTTAAAAAACAAAACAAATGTTCTGCATTACTTTTAACTATCATCTCATTTGACCCCATATTAATTCTAAAAGTCATTAGAATCAAAATAATAATAATAGAAATGTAGGCAATTAATAAGGTTGATATAAGATTATTAAAATTCATTTTTAAAAGAAGCTTACAAATATCTTTATAAAATAATTAGAATGTTTAAAACTGCATCAAAGACACCTGTGGCATCTTTAACATTATGTATAGCATTATATAAAATCGTAATAAAATATTGACTATATTAATATAATATCACTATCCATTACTATGTATTAAATTATTCATACAAATATTTAAATAAATATATTATGTTGTTGATCCTAATGGTGTTTGGACAAAAAATAGTTTTGTTTAATATTACTATTTTTCAGTAAATAAGTTAATTCCTTATATATATTAAAATATATATCTTGTTTGATAAACATATTTAAACTTACCTAACATCAAATATTGAAGATCTGAACAGTAAAGCCTCTAATATATTTAATTAAAAAATTCCAGCAATTGTTTATAGTTGGTTTATAATAAAAACTGTACAAAATTATCTCCTTTCATGTAGACAAAAAAACAAACACGAGCCATCCCTAACACAAGTTCGTTCATCTTCCTCAACGCCTATGAACAAAACAGGACTCTGATGCGGTCTTTGACGCGAGAGAGCTTATTTCCCGACGACGCCTGGCGTCTCGACGCTGTGGCTAGATATATCGCGTGGCGTGTTGCCTAAAGCGACAGGCGTCCGACCCACAACTGACGGGACTCGTATCTTCTCCCGTTCTACTCCGCAGAGCCACGTGGACCAGCCGACGCCCACCGCGCATGCGCGCGGCTCTAGAAGGGATCAGAATGAAGAAAGAAAAGCCTATCGAACAACAGGCCGTTGTCTGCGCGCTCCCTCTTTAATACAAAAGGACCGATAAACAAAGTCCAGTCGAAATTAAGTTTATTTTGTTTTAGTCTCGCAATTTAGGAACATAGTAGAGGAGAAATAATGACTGGGGGGAAATTATAAAGCGAAGACGTATCTGTTTGTATGAAGAGGATTCAGAGTTCAATCTCTGGACACACCAAAAAATAAATTATCGATGTATTAAAGTTTTTCGCCTATCCCTGTGATGGATAATTAATCAAATAATGAAAGACTGGACTATGCATATGATTTAATACAAGTTCGTTTATAGATTTTGTGTTATTTAATAAGTTTGTTCTTAAAGTCAAAGTTAATTGCCACCAATAAATAATAGATAACATAGTTTGTACAATACATTTACATACAAAGGGGAATAAAAATAGGTTGGGTTTTAGTTCAAGTTTAATTCAAATCCACGACCATACGAATCCGAATCTTGTACAAACTATTGGTATAAGAGAAAATATACATTTATATGTTAAAAAATTATTAATTTTAAATTTTAATAATACCTGGAAAAACATTTTGTCCACAAAGGGATGAAGATACTGAGAGTAGATAAGGTTACATAATTATGAGTTACATATACTGTACTCGTCATAAGACATCGTCACCATAGTCAAATCTCGCAGACCGACAAAGCTAATTGGAAGAGACCAGCAAGAAGACTTAGGCACAGATTGGACGATAACATTATAGTGGACTTGAAAGAGTCAGGGTGTGATGAGGTGGACTGGATAGAACTAGCTCAAGATAGGGATAGGGTGTAATGAGGTTGACTGGATAGAACTATCTCAAGATAGGAATCAGGTGTAATGAGGTGGACTGGATAGAACTAGCTCAAGATAGGAAATCAGGTGTAATGAGGTTGACTGGATAGAACTATCTCAAGATAGGAATCATGTGTAATGAGGTGGACTGGATAGAACTAGCTCAAGATAGGGATTAGGGTGTAATGAGGGGGAATGGGTAGAACTAGCTCAAGATAGGGATAGGGTGTAATGAGGTGAACTGGATAGAACTATTTCAAGATAGGGATAGGGTATAATGAGGTGGACTGGATAGAAATATCTCAAGATAAGAATAGGGTATAATGAGGTGGACTGGATATAACTATATCAAGATAGGAATCAGGTGTAATGAGGTGGACTGGATAGAACTATCTCAAGATAGGAATCAGGTGTAATGAGGTGGACTGCATAGAACTAGCTCAAGATAGGGATTAGGGTGTAATGAGGGGGAATAGGTAGAACTAGCTCAAGATAGGGATAGGGTGTAATGAGGTGAACTGCATAGAACTATCTCAAGATAGGGATAGGGTGTAATGAGGTGGACTGGATAGAACTAGTTCAAGATAGAGATAGGGTGTATTGAGGTGAACAGTGGTGTGGGTACTTTTGTGTGAAAATGGACTTTCGATTTTCTAATGCCATACATATAGTTACTACAATCTTACTAGTAGTTCTGTGAACAGTAGACCCTCCATTTTATCATCGTTAGACTAGTCTTAAGATTTATCTTTAGATTTTAAGTTAAGATATATCCTATAATTTCTCAAGGCGGACAGAAAATAAATTAATACTTTATTTAATAGTACCTTGTATTCTTATAGAATAAGTGATGATCACGTGGTTTAGTACTTCCGTCTCTTAATAGATGCTAAAATAGAGTAAAATACATTAATACGCAAGTAGACAATTGTTTTAAGGTAAACACAGTTGTAAATAGTTTCACCACAAGCTTTGTAGCGATACGTTTAATTCATCACATCCACTAAGATTACAAGTAACGTATACCCAAGAAATACAGCTTAGTCTTGAGCTAATTTGATGACGTCGCAGTTATAGTATTTCTCTCCTAGTATAATATGTAAGGAGACGACTCTCCTGGGTGCTAATTAAGACCTAAGTGATTGTGGTAGGTGAGTGAGAACTAACCTGAGCTCACCACTCTCAGCTCACCACTCTCCCATCCAAAATTAGTATTTTTTTCATACACTTCCCTTGAGAGAAGAGATTCAAAATAATCACTTTTGGAAACGTTAGAATCTACCTCTAGGATATTAGTCTTCCGTCCTCTTTAAGAGATTAAAAATACAGCTAACATAAATGATCGAGGTCTACCCTAGGAAAATCTGGTGTCATTTCTGGCGAGCAGTTTTTATCATTATTAATACTATTAGTAGTAGTAATTGTGGTACTCCAAATGGAGCGAGATCCTGTTTTAACTCAAACGTTTGGAATTTCAGATATCTTTCTGTTTAATTCATGGTTCCTAACAAATGGGTTTCAATCCGATTATCCATTCTAATAATTCGAGCACAAATAAAGGTTTTTTATTTGATAGTTCAGTCCATGTGAGTTCACAGAAATACTAGTAAGACTGTAGTAACGATAGTAACATGGAGGGAGGTCTACTGTTAACAGAACTACTAGTAAGACTGTAGTAACGATAATAACATGGAGTGAGGTCTACTGTTCACAGAACTACTAGTAAGACTGTAGTAACGATAATAACATGGAGGGAGGTCTACTGTTCACAGAACTACTAGTAAGACTGTAGTAACGATAATAACATGGAGGGAGGTCTACTGTTCACAGAACTACTAGTAAGACTGTAGTAACGATAATAACATGGAGGGAGGTCTACTGTTCACAGAACTACTAGTAAGACTGTAGTAACGATAATAACATGGAGGGAGGTCTACTGTTCACAGAACTACTAGTAAGACTGTAGTAACGATAATAACATGGAGGGAGGTCTACTGTTCACAGAACTACTAGTAAGACTGTAGTAACGATAATAACATGGAGGGAGGTCTACTGTTCACAGAACTACTAGTAAGACTGTAGTAACGATAATAACATGGAGGGAGGTCTACTGTTCACAGAACTACTAGTAAGACTGTAGTAACGATAATAACATGGAGGGAGGTCTACTGTTCACAGAACTACTAGTAAGACTGTAGTAACGATAATAACATGGAGGGAGGTCTACTGTTCACAGAACTACTAGTAAGACTGTAGTAACGATAATAACATGGAGGGAGGTCTACTGTTCACAGAACTACTAGTAAGACTGTAGTAACGATAATAACATGGAGGGAGGTCTACTGTTCACAGAACTACTAGTAAGACTGTAGTAACGATAATAACATGGAGGGAGGTCTACTGTTCACAGAACTACTAGTAAGACTGTAGTAACGATAATAACATAGAGGGAGGTCTACTGTTCACAGAACTATTAGCTTTATATCAATTCTAATCACAAACACGTATTTTGTGTCTCCACTTTTCACATCATATTTTGTTTATAAGTCCACACGCAACTCAATAAAAATTGATATCTGAATTCCAAAATAAATCTCCACCTCGGAATCCAATTCTTCTCCGAAAGACGTAAGAACAGCCATACGTTGGAAAATTTTCGCTTTCTCTTCAAGGAATCTAGTGTTTCTTCTCTTGTTTTATTTTATTTTATTAGTTGCTGTTGTTGATGTTGTTTTCATGTCCTCCCTCCTTAAGTCTGAGAAGGAGAAGCTTGCTGCCCGTTGCCAAGGGATCCTCAGCAACTCCCTCACTCCCCTCAACCCGCGCCACAGGGAAGAGCCTCAGAGAAGCGAAGGGATCGCTTAGCATTCCGCTCCACGAGTCGTCCTAATTTCCTTGCGGCTAGCAAACTGTACCTCACGGAAAACACGACTGCAGATACGCCTTTCATACTGGGAGCTGTATAAGTTATATATCCTGTGTGGTGTGAGAACTGGAAATAGTAACCGCTTTAACCACATCTATTGTTAGGAAAAACGGTCTATCGCCAGTTCTTGCCGGGCCTACTGAATTAAAACAGTGGACTATTGTCTGTTGCTACCAGAAATACTAGAGTGAGTAACTAACTGCTACCCCACTCTTGACAGACATACTATTGTAAACAACAGACTATTATTCACTCTTACCAGACATACTATAGTGAACAACAGACTAGTACCCACTCTTACCAAACATACTATAGTGAGCAGCGGACTAACGCCCACTCCTACTAGAGCTACTATAGCGATGCTAAAGCATATAAATCAGTATCCTAACTTAATTACCCTAACAATCTATCAATATTTGAATGAATATACTTAAATATACATTAACTCATAACTAAGTATTCCATAAAAAATGGGTTTAAATGTTTTTTTTTAACCTTTCATGGTAAGCAAGCGTAGACATAAATAATGTTACCTCTACATTTATTTAAAAAAGTGTATTTTTTGTCTAGAATTATCTCGTTTGAAAACCATATTATAAAGTTTTAGTTTAAACGGTAAAAGTTATGAAGGACATTTGGAACGATTTTCACCTGCCTTTGCACAGAGAGGAGATGGAAAAATAAAATTAATAAATACACGTGGAAATAATCCAGCCAAGATATGAACCCCAGCCACCCGGTCAGTGTTAAGCCAATATTGTGTGAGTAATACATCTTAGACTGTATGCTCTGGATAGCAAGTTATAAACACACAAGAGCCACGTAAGAATTGTAACATTGTTTATTCAAACTCGTCTCTAAGGGGGCGGCCAGACTGGAGCGAGCGAGCGTGCGAGCGACTAAAATATAAAATAGAACACATTGGTTGTAATGAGAGGTGGCCAGACTGGAGCGACTGAACTGGTTCTATTTTTCAAGCGCGCGCGCTCGACCAGGTACAGTCTAATTTACAGGCGCTAGGCAATATTATTATATATTATCAAAGTTGGCCTTTAAAAATAAGAATCACCATTAGCTTGGAGAGAGGAGGAGAAAACCATAACAATAAATCACTAAATCACTTGTAAAAAACCACCCTTATTTCACTGAGCGAAGATTTGTAGCCTCCTCGTCAACAACTATCGAGAGCTATCTGCTAATTACGCTCTCGCTCGCCAGTCTGGCCACCCAGTCGCTTGCACGCTTGTCAGTCTGGCCGAACCCTTATTCTCATTCCAAAATGAACCAATGTATCTTTGATTTTTAAGGTGTGTGATGGTTTGCTAATATTTTGCAGTATGCTCTTATACTGGTTCAAGTTTATTCCAAAATGGCTATACCTTCTTCAAATGAATCGGGTCCTTCAACAGAAGAGACAACATAAAGGAAACCCTAGGCCGTTGGACTCTACAAATGAAAGAAACCTTTTAAATAAAGAACTCAAGAATAGAAAAAGGCGACGACAAAGAAAGGTCTTCCGAGCCCTTCAAGACTTCAAGTTGTTGCGTACACACTTCAGATAAACGCAATTTGTCTACGTGCGTGTTTGAGGATGTAATTGAGTTGGCCTTCTTTAAAAGGGTGAGGGAGAAGTAAGAGTGGAGGAGGGGATGGACTATATTGGCGTGGGAAGTCAATCTAGTTTTCACTTCTAGCCAGGGAAAAGCAACAGGAGGGCGAGCTCTTTCCGGAGTTGAATTCGACAGCGGCCTTTTCACTTTTCCTAATCCGAGGCCAGTATAGAACTAGATAGCTCTTATGGAAAGTTTTGTTTAGGTTGAAAGAGTCCTTTTCACCGTCGTGGGAAGAGAGGGCATTGAAACACCACTGAGCGTGAGTCCGCATGCAAATCAAGGACGAGATTGGGAGACTTCTGAGTCCCTCTAATTCCATGAACTTGATGAAAGCGTTCACCTCATTCCGGACTACTAGATTCACTGAGATGAGAAGTAATTTATCTCTGACGTGAATTAGCAAGAAATTAGCAGGATTCATTTAAGAGTCTAGTTGACTTTCAGTACTTTCTGGTTACTTTGATTAATATTTACTTGTTATACAGGGTGTTCGGAATCTCATAGCCCAAAGTTCACATATAGATTGTTTGAACCAAAAGTTATACAAAATTCCAGTACACTTGCATCTGGAAAACTATGCTAATACCATTAAATTGTGTTCAAAGTTTCGGCGTATAGCATCGGGATAGCAAATCTGTTCAAGCATGCGTGTACAGCAAGTTTCGTAGGAGCTAGGTGCGCAGCACTGCACATTTAATAATTGCAAGCACTTTCTTTGGTTCTGAAAATTGAAAAATGACACCTGGACACGGGAATCGAGCCCGTGACCGTTGGCTTAGTACGCCAATGATCTAACCACTGAGCTATACAGGAATACTCCCGTGCCCAGGGTCATTCCTCACTCATATTTTAAGGCAGAATCTATGATGGACGTGCGGAAATCGTCGGCTACAAATTAGTGTTTTATTAAGATAACGAGCTATCAGATAACGCAGCCACCTTTGACTCGGTAGTTGGCTTATTGCTGCCACTTGTACAATTATTATAATTGTAAAGGAATTGCATATTTAAGAATCAAATAGCCAAAGCTATTATTTATGCTTTTAGTGAGGATTACCCCATTATTGACCTGCCTTAAAATATGAGTGAAGAATGACCCTGGGCACGGGATGATTTCTATATAGCTCACTGGTTGGAGCATTGACGTACTAAGCCAAAGGTCCCAGGTTCGATTCCCGTGTCCATGTGTCATTTTTTAATTTTCAGAATATATCTAGGTGGAGTAATCCTCTCTAAAAAGCATAAATAATAGCTTTAGCTATTTGATAGTTTCTTTGGTGTAGGACCGTTAATGGTGACCCTCAGAACGTCTTCGCATTTCTAGATGGACTGGTGTGTTGTTTACTATTAATTGTGGTATGTTCTGCTGCTGTGCTCCAAGATGTCAAGGTATGTAGTGCCACGGACATAGCTCCTATGCAACTTGCTGTACACGCATGCTTGAACAGCTTTGCTCTCCCGGCACTGTACGCCGCAACTTTAGACACAATTTAATGGTATTGGCAGAATTTTCCGTATGTAAGTGTACAGGTATTTTGTATTACTTTAGTTTCAAACAATCTATATGTGTAGTTTGGACTATAAGTTTCCGAACACCCTATATATGGACTCCATAACACTCTTAACGCAATGGTTTTCACACTGCACCCTCAAACGTGAGCGTGCGGACTAGAGCGTATGTTTCATCATATCTGGTATTTGGTGAGAATGTTAACCTCAAAAATAACATTCAATTTTTTCTAGTTTGAAATAAATATAATCCGTTAGTTATTTTTGCCTACTCTAGAACACTTATTTATAAATAATTTTTCGATCTAAACTTTTATGTAAAATGAATCGTAATATTTTTATTTAGTTTTGAGAGTTTTTTTTAGATAGAGGTATTCATGGTGTGATAAAGCATTTTAAGTGCAAGTGATTATACAGGTGCCATCTGCTGTTCTATATGAAGTAACAAGAGAAAGCCAAGCTTATCTCCTTCACAAACAAGATTGAACTAATTGAGTGTATACAATAAGCATATAGAAACGTACGTACTTCACTAAAATTTTATAGTTTGTTTAATGTCTCCCACCGAAATGGGAAGACAAGATACACGTATTTGTGTATCAATTTTTTATTTAGGCTGTATACATACAGTATCGATAAAATGTTTCTATACAGATAAAATACAGTTTTATACAATAATATATACTGTTTCAATATAATGTATCCAAGTGCGTAATAGCCAAGGTTAAATGCTAGCAATTTCAACATATAATAATTATTTAAATTATTATTATCACTACGTCTTAATACCCGTTCTGTTTGTACGCACTTACGCTAATGTGCAGTGTAGGGTGATTGTGAGATGAAGTGTAGGACCTACAGTTTAACGTGGGATCCGAACCACGGTGGAGGCCTGGCATTCCTCACATTCACAAGTTGTGATTAATAACACGTCTTGTCGGAGGTGAAGGAAGGGTTTGGCAATCAGATAAAGCTGTGCCGTGACCAAGGATTGAGCCCCGGACCTCCAGTACATAAATCCTTACCTTACCCCTAGACCGCCAGGTCACCTTTTTTTTAAAACAATAAACAGTATTTCAACACAGAATATTTATATTAAATGACATATTTAACGGGAAAGAACGGAAAAAGTCAGATATTCGAGCATACAATAATATGGCGTTTTTTCCTCTCTCTGTGATCTGCTTTTCAGAGTTCCTGACTACATATTCAAAGGTCCCAGGTTCAAAACCCAGCGCTTCCAGACTTGCAATGAAGTTGTGGGTTTATAACTGAGTCAACTCAGCCTTGTAAGTACAAATTATGAGATAATTGAATGAAAAAGTAGAGGCTCCACTCTAAAAAACTGAGGTAAGCGGCAGGAGGGTCCATTGTGCTGACTACATGATACCCTATATCTGCGGATGCTATCATTATCTTCACCAACAGAAGGTGGCCGCTTGATCAGTATGACTCGAAATTGGGCTGACGACATGGCTCTTTTCCTTTCACTCCAAACCATTCTCTTTACCTAGTCGCACTTTATGGACAGTTTTAAAATTGTGTTACGTGACAACAGCCAAAAACTTATCTTCTACCTAGACTTTACTTCGAATATATCAAGTTTAACTTCAACTTCACTTCATATTTAAAAAAATACCTATGCACACTCCTACAATATTCTATAATTATTATTTTATCTTCATATATTAAGTGCTTGAAAGTAAAGTTAGGAATGTCTTACTGAAAGATATACTTACTAAAAACTAAAGACTACTAATATTAAAAAACAAGCATATTCACGCAAGTTCTGAGTCTTAGAAAGTGGAGAATTGCTAGAAAATAAATATGGAGCTTATTTTAAGCCCACAAGGGAAGGCAATGCTTTTACGTAAAAGAAAATGTGGTTTCTTAGCTTATTTTTGCTTCATTTTTAAAATTCTAAATTGTGTTTTCAGCACCTTCCCCTTTTGGGATCTTAAGTGTAAAAGTTATATGAAAACAAAAATGTGAGGATTATTAAATAAACCCAAGTAGAATAAACGCGTCTTGCGTTTAAAAGAAATGCCATGTGTATTTATTTGTTCTGAAAGTGTTTCCCATTAGTGAATTACTTTCCAGTGTGGGAAATAAAAACATGAGCTGCTCGTGGGGTGCTGCCAGGCTATAGTCTTGGGTGCAATGGGCACAGGGGTGCATTTCAACTATATATATCATTTTTAGGGTTTAAAAACATAAATTATATTTTAATTTAATAAGATAATAATTATATATAGATAAAGAAATGACATATCAATATTTGATCCAATAATGAGATTTTTTTTAAAAGTCTGATTAATAAAATAATCGCTTTGTTTGGGAAATCGCGTTGATATTTAATTAAAATCTTCCGAAAATATTGAGAGAAAAGCCAGAGAAAAAAGGTTAATATTTCTCCACGCATTTATTAAGAGGAGGGAGTTGGGAGAAGGTCACCAATTATTTTCTATTTATTTCTCTCTATTTCATTAGTTTTCTATTTGTATCCGTTACTTGGGCATATTGTTATTATTAATGTGTCGCGCAGCTGGTGCAGTTTACTTATATTACACAGGGTATCTCATCATAATCACCATAATAATAATCATAATAATAATAATAATCATCATCATCATCAAATGTTTTCAGACTGTGGCCGGGTAAGTTTAATAAAACTCCTCCATCTTCCTCTATCCTTCCACATTCTTACTCCTTTAATTGTATCCACTATTTTCCTCTCACTTGCATATTTGCAGTTATCTGTTCTTCCCATCCCTTTCTTGGCCTCCTTTGCGATATTTTTCCTATATAATTCATTTCCATAATTTTCTTTGGCATCCTCATTACATGACCACACCATCTCAGTCTTGCTTTCTCTACTATCTCATGTACTCTATGTACGCCCACTCTTTTCCAGATAACTTCATTCCTAATCCTGTTCCTCCTGGTGACAGCTAACATGCTCCTCACAAACTTCATTCCCGTGACCACCACTTTCCTAGTCTATCTTACAATCAATGTCCATAATTCTGCTACATATGTGACTATGGGTAGAAAGTACGCCCTGTACAACACTTCCTTACACTTCAAGGGCACATATATCTCCATATCTATAGAATCTATAACTATAGAAAACTCTCTACAGGATACAACTGGGGCTGAATTTGTAAATCTCACCCAGAAAGCACTAGGCCCATGCTGCCAGGTCAAACCATTTTTGACCGAGGTATTCTAAAAAAATTGCCTCTCCCTCAATATAGAATTGACCAATCGTACACACAAAGTAGTATAACGAACGAAAGTATGTTTATTGGCTTCAAAGGTCAATTTTGATACTGAGCTAAGAGAAACCAATAACTAGTACAGTCCCATTAAGCCTTGCTTGCCTTGGAATAATACCGTGTGTGTCCCCTGAAACAAATAGCACACTATAAAAATAAAAGTCTCTAAAATAAATATATAAAAATTTTTAAAACTTTTTTATGAATATTTTAATGCTATTTTAGAGGTGAGCTTACATGATTTAAATTTAAAGTTACTGAAATCTATAATTTAGGAAATAGTCTAACGTATAATACTATTAACTCTAAATAAATAACTCTTAAATGCATGAACCGAAGCGTTACTTTAAGAAAAGCCACTGTATGACTCTTAATATTCAATAACTGTACAAATAATATTCAATAATTATACAATTAATTGTACAATTGTAAGTTTTGAAATGGTTCTTATTATACAACATTACAAACACACACACACACAAAAAAGGAACGAGGAAAGGATTAATAATAACCTAGGCTCAATTCTTTGATGAGCCAAACAATTATAAAAAAACTAAACCAAGAACTAAAAATTATTTAAAATGTATTCAAATTTTCAAAAAATAAACTATAAAATAATATGAACACATATTCGTAATGAATGTAGACCTACACGACTGAATCAATCACGTGATTTACAAATGGAAATATGATAATTTCCATCCGATATAAATAATTTAACAGCTAATATTTTGCACTCTGCTAAACATAGCATTGATTTACAATTATCTGTCTCATAAGTAGTAGCTATACCAAAACAATTATTTCCAGATACATTTCATACATTGACTACATCATCTCCTGATTACGACAACTGCATGCTGAAAAAAATATGTTTGAGTATTTATGCATGTATAACATATTAATTGTGTTAAAAATATACTTAAACAACACAAATGCATATAAATGACTCAAAAAATGCCTAAAAAATTAGGCAAGCCAAGAGAATATGATATAAAAACCCAAAATGAGAAAAAATGGACAAAGAATAAAGAAAATTTACATAACCATAGGTCAATAAAAATATTTTATGTAAACATGAGAAATGTGTGTGCTGTACGAAGAAAAATTACATATAATCCAAACATGTTCCCTTATAATACCTTTCTCAAATAATCCTCGGTTTGACGAGTATAGTTTAACTTTTTCCTTGAAGATTCCATTTTTTCTTTTCAGAATACTTTGACCAACCCATATACAAATAATTTGTTTTAGGCATATTGTATTATTTAATTTCAAAGATTAAGCTTCTTATTTTTTTGCATCGCATCTTACTACCCATTCGTGTTATACGTTTATCCTTCCCCTAAAGGTATGGGCTGTATCCTTACAAACGCGATATAGACAGTAATCACCAACATAATATTTTATTTGAAAGAAAAAAATAGTTTTCTGAAAATATTATCTTATAGATGCTAAGTGAAATCCAATGTTTTGTAATGACTGAAGATATTCTTTACACATTTATTTTTAAAGGAAGATATGGCCTTTGCTTCACATTAGTACAAACGACTGTTTGCATTAGTGATATACAGTTCCATTTCCATAGGAAAGACATTATCAAACATCTAAAAATGTTACTAAGCCTACTTTTGCGTATTATTACTTCAAGTCACAATATTTGTAACACTCACTTTCGATAGATATGGTCAATACCTATGCAATTACACTAATACGATTGTAAAATGTTATCAATTCTTACCACAGAAAAACATGTTAGTAGTATTTTATAAATGTCCTTCCTAACAAAATAATACTATAGGCTTACATTGACTGAATCAATTTCAAATGATTTAATATGGTTTCATTTCATTAAATAGTATAGATCGACGTTCGCAAAGTAAACAGGTTACAAATCTGTATAAATTTAATTGACCAATTCTTTGAGCATAATATACTATACTTTACGGTACGTTATAAAATAACAATTTTACGTAAAATTATTTAGAGTCATATTAAGTGATGAACTAATTAACAAATAACAATTGCGATATTTAAAAAGCAACTTATTAGGCGCCCTTGATTTAAAACGTAAGCTACTATATATTGTATTTTATTGCAGTGTTAAAAATAATACAGCTAAGAATATATCGATTAGGTTCATTGGCGCCTATCTCTCACCGGTTCTTGACTTAAGAACCAGAACCTAATTCGTTAAAAAAAGATATATTTATTTGAGTTGGTTAAAACACAAATTTTCATTTAAAAAAAATAGACACATTCAACATTATAATAGTCACAAAAATTTGAACAATTGATTTAGTTTTTAAAAATTAAACTATTTTACGGAAAATAATGAATTATCAAATCGGTCGGTCAAATCCCTTTTAAAAATGTTGGTGAAAGCAATGTAGTTTTTAAAGGAGTTTTGAACCTGCTAAGAGCCGAAGTAATAAAACTGTCTAACTGTAAAAGTGACCAATCATTGGATAATATTTTTTTTTCACATTTCGTTTGACTTAAGAAAACAAAGATTTTTACTTTTATATATACCTATATACATATTTGTAATCGTAAACATTTTTGGCCTTTTTGTTATGATGAATCTCATTATTTTAAGGGGCCTCAAAACATAAAACATAGTATCTCTGTTTATGAGACTATGGCCCAAATGGTTTCATTGATTTTGTTTAGAATTGAAATTTAGTTGTCATATCGACATGCCTTAAGGATTTTTTTAAATTTTGATCCCACTTCTTGAATTAAATATAGTATACTAATAACTGATTTTTGAAATAAAAATTTTTTAGAAATGGGCGTAACAATTTCTTACTTTTCAAAATCTGTTTCTGAAGAATATTTAGTATGATTATTAAAATACCACTTTTTCTCTTTTCGAAAATATTATCAATGAGTATTTAACTGATAAGGAGTGACCTTGGTGGTTTTGTGATTAAGTGCTCACCTCAAAACCCAATATTCGTGGGATCAAACCTACCCAGGGTCAATGTATTTTTCTTGAACGATAAAAATCAGTAGCACAACTTTCTTCGTAGAAAAAGAGAACCAAAAAAAGTATTTGAATATAACTTTCCCGGCAAAATTGGTAGGCCCTTTCATTCATAGAAATTCTCGGGTGCTGATATAATCAGTCGGTTCGGAAACTCAAGCAAATGAATATTTTTTTTAACTGATTGAAAAAATATATTGCCGCAAACTATAATATAGTATATAAAATAGTATGTACTAATGTGTCGTAACAGTTATTTTATTGACTCAACAAAAAGAGAGCTATTTCAGGTAGTAATCCTAAGTAGCTCACCCAGTACATTTCATCTTCAAAGTGAGCATCTAAATGTCTATGAAAGACGAGATTTTATGACGTAGTTTCTCGAGAAAGCCTGAGCGACGCTAGGCGTCTCGGATGTTGCCAGAGGGAAGGCGTCTCAAATGTTTCACGGCGCCTCTTTGTGTCATATTCTACTACCTCCTTATCTTTCTCGCCCCTCTGGCTCAACGAGGTGTCTTAACAAGCAGAGATTCTCTCTAAAAGGTGTTAAAATATATTTTCTTGGAAATATTACTGCTTGGTAGGGGACGGAATATTGTATACTAAGAACCATCAGAATACCGCGAACATTTATTGGAACATTAAAATGTGTATCAAAATGTGTTTAAGGTTCATTGTCTCATTTTTAAATGTATCTCACACATGCAAAAATAAAAATAGATTGGTTCTTTTTGTGAAACCGTCTTGGCTTCTTATATGCGATTAACAGTCAGCGAGGTCAATTTTAATGAGAATTGACTATATTAAAACTAGACATGTTTTTATTACGTAAGAAACGTAATCGTTCTTTGCCTTCCCCCGCCCTCCCTGAAATTATTAATCTGGTTTCTAGTGACGAGCAAGTCAGGGATTGAATCAAATATGGCTGTACTGATGGAGACTTTTACTCTATGGTTTTCCACTCTCCCTCCAAGAAAATTGGTTTGTCTCTGCAGTCCACCTTCTTCATCCCTAGACACACATCGTTACAATTATATATGTGTATAGTCCAAACCAAAATTAGACGTCATAAAAAAAAAGTAAAACTAATAGACAAGCCAGCTTGTTGGGAACACGGACTGAATGTAACATTCGTCTGGTCAAGTTTGGTTTACCAGTGACAAGAGAGGTCAGGGTTTGAATACTGGCTCCAATCCACCGAGAGTGTTTTTCTACTCAGCTTAAAACTCTCCCTAGAAGCTAATGAAGCAACATATTCTCTAACTCAATCAGTCCTTCCACATAGTCATCCACTATTTGAATCTTCATTCTTCCTAAGCTCCTCTTTCCCTCAACCTTTATAACCTCGTGCAGAAGACAGTTCCTCCTAAGCATGTGTCCGATCCGGTTTGCTTTGTACCGAAGAATCGCATAACAAAATGGTTCTCTTCTCACCCAATCTTCTTAGGACTTCTTAATTCGTCACCCTGTCTCTCCACCTTATCTTCCAAAGTCTTCTCCAGCACCACATCTCAAAGATCCCCAAGAAATTTTTTCCATATTCCTGAGAGTCTAAGTTTATGATCCATACAGTCAATGCTCCAAATGTAGTATTTCATCAGTTTCTTCCTCAGTTCAAAACTCAACTTGCTGGTCAGCAGTAACCTCTTCTTGTTAAAAGCTTCCTTAACTTTAGCGATCCTTGACTTAATTTATTTAGTGCAGTAGACATCCTTTATCCGCAGACATCCCAGATACTTGGACTGCTCTATGTTTTCTAACTACTGGTTTCCAGTTTTGATCTTCAGTGGCTCCTCATTTGTTAAAATCATAATACATCAATTTGTATTTGAAATATTTAAATTGATTAATATTTAAGGAAGTATTTTTTAAATTCCCAAAATTATTTTTCCACATAACTATTTAATTGAGGAATGATAATATACTTTAAGAATTAATTTCCACGAAAAAATTGTCAGAAATAGCATCCGGTATAATATCTAATATTTTATTAAAAATAGACAGTCATCACGATTTTTTCAAACTAAATTTTTGTGTATTAAACATTAAAATTAAAATACCGTTTGGTAAATTAAAGGAGAAATAAAAATGATAATAATCCACGGAATCCCTTTATTACAAAAACATATCACGTGGGATACGTTTTTATCTGCTCAAGATAGTAAAAACAAGACTCAGAAGATATTTAATGAATAAACGTTCATTCTGTTTAATAATCAAATAATGAAAATAAACAACAACAAAGTCGTAAAGTTGACGTTACTTTCAAAATATTCAGTAAAAAAACGCCCAACATAAAACTTATTTTTTATAATTATAAAACGTTTTATATTCATGTTCAAAACATTTTTATGAGATCTTCAGTTCGTTGGAAAATGAACGAAGGATTCACAGGAGATTCAAGCCTTAACATCCTCAGGTTATATTTGTGTGTTCTGTCATCTTTGGATGAAAAAGGGTTTGAAAGGGGGGGGTTTGATGGAAAGGGTGGTGGGGGGTCATGAAGGGAAGGTTGGGTGGGGGGTCATGAAGGGAAGGTTGCGCCCCGAGTTTTGTGATCCGGCACGTTCCGGTGGAGATCTCAAGATTTATCTCGCTTCAATTTCCGATCTTCCACCCCCTCCCACTTCCCCCAACAACAACCCACTACCCCAACCTACCATGACCTTCATTCCCCTCCCCCTTCTTATCCTTCCAGCAGCTCTTATTTCAACCAAGAACACATGAGTGAGACAAGAAGGTCCTTTCTTGTCAGCACAGAAGAGATTTCAAGAAATCATCTTCCACTCTGAACATAAAATGGAACTAGGGAAGAACACTCTTCAGTGAATAAATAATTTTTTGCACCGTATCTTACTACCCATCCATGTAATCCCCATTGATGAAGTTGGATATGAAAAAGGTCAAATTTTGGGGGGAATGTACCTGCATTGGTGATGAGAGGAGGTGGAAAACCTATTAGGTAAGAGCACACTCAGTCCCCAGTTAATGTGGGAGCGAATGGCGGGTGAGCTAAGGACAGTAATTTTAAAGCTTTTACATCAAAACTTTATTTTTGACAAAATAAATCAAACATTTTTCCAGTAGAAGCATATAGTTTAATTTTGTTCACATGTTAATAATAGCAACAGTTGTTGAATATGTTATGAGCATAGTGGCACTAGGGGATAGACTTTTTAAAATAAGAGAAAAAGTTGTTACTAAATTCCAGGACACCTTTGACAGATATTCAACAACTGTTGAAGTCACCCTGTGTTGGATATTAAACTCTATGTTTCTACTGGAGAAATATTCGATTTAGTTTGACCAAAAAAAAAGTTTTGATGTAAAAACCACAAAATTATTGACCCTAAATGTGATTCTTCAAGATCCCACCTTAAGAACCTCTGCTTTAAGCCACCGAAGCGGGTAGGGCTTACATAAACCAACTAAAGCAGGTTTTTTACGTGATGTCATGGACCTTCGTCAGCCTCTATTTCCCATTGTAAGGGCTTGGTCTAGCATAACATTAAAGTTTTTATTTAATTTGAAACGTACTTTTATACTTTCCAAGATATCATGTATTAGTTTATTTTTTATAGATTATAGCATTAGTGATCGGAGGAACATAGCATTCAGGTTCGGTCAGCTGTATGTAGATTATTCACCGCTCTGGTGGCACAGAGTGTTACGAGCTTACATCTATGGAGTTTGTCTACACGCACCTGAAATGAGATGAGATGATGATAGTGAATATGGAGGTGTCGACCAGTGGGAGTCTTGAACATAACCTGAGCCTGATTTACAAACCCCTGGTGACAGTTGTGATAATTCCCTTCAAGAGAAAAATACCCAAGGCTCTAGCTGGGAATTGAGCCCTAGGTTCGTAGACAGTTGCATTGACCACTACACCAATAGGCCAGATATGAAAATATTGAAAGGCTACATTTGTTAGGCTATGCTCCAAAAATTGGTACTCGAATGGCGAATGTTTGAGGAACACCTTTGTGTAGGCAACTAACAATCTCCGAATATTTACGATGACCCTCATATCTGCTTGGATCTGAATTCGTTGGAAACTTATTTTTTGTCGTAGTTGTTGGTTTGAAAAGAAAGTTAAGACTCTTCCCTCTCACCGAACCCCTACATGACCCCCTCTCCCAAACTATTCGACGTCACAAACAACCCACATCCGCCCTCCCCTCGTGATCTACCCCTCATACACCCCACCGTGCTCCCTTTACCCGCCTATACGCCCCATGACAACGAGGAAGAGATTTCCGGTTCGATGTGAACTGCGATGACGTCACAACCCATTGGACGCCAAACTCCAATGGAAGCCAGAAAACGATGCCCATCGGTGGGATGAGACCTAGTCGGCTGGAAGGGAAGAATGCCTTCCTCTATCTCCTGAGAATGAAGGATGGAAGGACCTTACGTTGAACCTTGGAAGACACCCGAGAAGTGGTGGGGGTTGTAGTGGTGTATAATGTATCTATAGTAGGGATGTGGTAGGAAGAAACTTTTAGAATATATTAATAAACATATTTTTAGAAGTCAGCACTAAAAATATCTTTCTATGTTACTTACTTGGGCTTACTCTATTGTATAAAATATCGAAGGTTCATTATCGCACTTACAAACACACAGCACTTATCCTTCATTATCTTCTGCTAGTTCTATCTAGTAGACCTCATTAAACTCTATCTCTATCTTAAGCTAATTATATCCTATCCATTTTAACACACCCTATCCCTATATTGAGATATTTAAGTTTAATTAACCTAATCACACCCTATCCCTACCTTAATATATTAAAATTAAATCTTCTTTGTTATTTTTTTATTCCCCTCTCCTTATTTAAGCCTTAATCTTTTATGACATGTTTCGGTGTTATATGTTACATCATCTTCAGGTTTTATTTATGATGACCATGACATATTTTAATAAATATTATTGGAAGGTTTGTGAAATTTTGAAGTATTACTGTGTAAGGAGCTTTTTTGAATAGTAATTTTGAAGTATTACCACGTAATACTTTAAAATTTCACAAACCTTCCGATAATACGTACTAAAATAAACCATTGCCATCATAAATTAGACCTGAAGATGGTAAAGCATGGAATATCGAAACATGTCGTCAAAGAAGACTAAAGCTCAAATAAGGAAAGAGCACAAAATAATAACAAAGAAGATTTAATTTTATCATTTATTACACCTTACCAAATAAATCTGAACATTATTGAAAATATCTTGAGGTAGTTTTATCCAATCCACATCAATACGTTCCATATCTAAATTGAGCTAGTTCTATCCAGTCCACCTCATTACACACTATTCCTATCCTCGCTACTCCCCAGTATCTTCATCCCTTTTTGGACCAAACATCTTCCTAAGATCCTTGTTTTTAAAACCCCACCCCACCCTCCCTTTTTTTAAGGAGTTACTCTCGCAATAGATTTGACTGCTGATGACGGGGAAATTGGAGTTAAATCCTGGTTGGATGGACTGAGAGTATCTTTCACTAAATAAATTGTTACTCTCTCTTTACAAATGTGTGTACACTTCTTCTTGATGTAACTATCCAAATACCCAACACATTAGCGTACATATGTGTATGACCCAAAAGTGCAAATAGACACGTTTCTAAAATAAACAAAAAATAAACATAGCATACCCCCTTCGTAAATAACTTTATTAAATAATGAAGCCACTTCAGTGGCTAAATTGTCTGAGGTGTCATTCTCGTGATAGCCTCTTCTGCTGGTAGCAGGGAGATCGGGGTTAAAATCTCGTTTGGGTCTACTGAAGGTTGTTTTCCCCTGAATGGTTTCCCACTCTCCTTCCACGCAAATACGGGTAGATTACCTATAAAATACTTCCTCCCCCCTACCTACACAATTAGAGTAAATATATCATATCTGCGGATAGCATGAACTGGTAGTAGGCTAAGACGCGGTGGTATAAAAAACATTATGCCGAGTCGGACTTTTTTATGGTAGTTAAAAAAACAAGAAAATATCACTAATCTTTGTTAGGGACGGAACTTCCACAGTCCTCATAACTGCCAAGAAATGAAGATAAGACATTATCATTTTAATGACCTCATTTAAATGGAGCAGTATCGTCAGAGGTTTCATGCTCCGCAGGATTCGGGTGGAAATATAACATTTAAAATAAATTATATCACAGTTTAAAATAAATATTTTTTTTTAATATGTAAAGTTGATGTAAGCAAAAAATAAAAATTGTTAAAAAATATTTTCAGGAATTTTTTTGAACCTTATTAAATAATACAAATAATTTTAATAACAATAATTTATATGACCTTCTGGGAAAGTTGTGCTTGAAATAGTAAGGTTGGTAGCCTCCATAATGGACACGCCGACATTGTAGTTAAAGAGTTGTTAGTTTTTCCTAAATAGCTTATCACTCGTCCTCCACAAAAATTTAGGTACATCTCCTATAAATAATTATAGCTTCCTCAATAATTAAATATTAGAGTGGATACGCGAATATCCTAAATGGTTGCACAAAACAAAACGCTTAGGATATCAGGGGTCTATTCTTAAATGGGGATATGGTTCTTTCTTTTAAATGTCGTGACCTACGCCCCGTGGACTTGATTCGTCAGGATAGTTTGCGGGAGGAGTTAGGTGTATGGCAAGGTAATTGGGTGGGTTCGAAATAATACGTATGGTTGCGAGTTATGGTTTAGTAGATGTTACTAAAATATAATAAAAATGTGTTGTTAAATGAGAGATAAAGAAATAAAGAGAATGAACGCTCGAGCTCTTGGAAGAACTGGCTTAACTCGTGGAAACTTAGAGCGATGGAATTGATTGACATGGTACGTGACACTTACAGAACTCGATCTTGGGACCCTGGGCTCGACAGATGCCCTTTAAGCACAAGTGCTTTAGATGTCCCTAAGATGTGGTCGCATATAGTCCGGCGTCAGGCTGCTTAACTGCCTGCAATATCAATTGAATGGTCACACTCCAGATGTCAAATAATAAAAGTCTTCTATGGCCCCTTTCCTGACCAACTAGATCAAATGTTGTTATGAATGGTCAACATTCTCTTTTAACCTTTCTAGTTCATTACGTCATATAAGCTAAGCCAGGACTTTTTTAAATGTGCGTCCCCTCGAGTTATGTAAATCCAGACACACATTCAAACATTGCTAAATGGTTATGACTCAAATATATTTTTCAGACAAATGCTGATATCTTTATTATATATATATGTACTAAAAACATCCTAAAATGTAACTGAACGAATTTTGCACAAAAGTTACCAAATATGTGAAACTTAGCTTCAAACCCTGGGATTTGGACGGAAGAGAAAGTTAAACAGGGCGATTCTTAAAACCTGGGAACGTCGGACATTTTTAACTTAATATATAAGGAAACTATTCCAATTTGTATATAATGTACGCATTTTAATTTAGCACCACGGCTTACAATTCGTTAGGAATATACGCTTATACACTAATTACACGAATCTATAGGAAGTGTGCCCATATTTGCGTGGAGGGAGAGTGGAAAACAACTTTGGAAAACCAGCCTCAGTACACCCGATTGAGATTCGAACCTCGATCTCTCCGTTATCAGCAGACTAGTTTAACTGTGAGAGTAGTGCGTTAGACCACGCCATCACTGAAGTAGTTTGCATATAATTAAATATTTTGTTAATAAAGCACAGTTGGTGTGATTAATTTCAGTTCAAGTGGGAACACCCATGTCGCTTGTCCCTGGCCCATGAATACTCTGACGGTTCTGTTAATCTTATTTGATTCACATGACCAGTTTATCCGCTTCGGTGGTCTCAGTGTCTAGTTCGTCACTCTCTCTATAGACTGGGTTTGAGAAAACAAGGTGATAGGGGTTCGAATCACGGACAGGTTAACTGTGGGTGTTTTTTTTTCTAAATAATTTTAAACACACTAACTTTCTCTAGGCAAATGAGAATGCATTTAATCTAAATTATAGAATCCCACATCCTTACATATATTAGAGTAGATGATATAATATACTGAACGGGTAGTATGGCGCGGTGGCATGGTGCACCATAAACCAATAATATCTACCTACTTAATTTATGTCAATGGCCGCGTGCGGGTTCATTGCCGCACTTACAAAATTATGCCACATATCCCTATCTTAAGCTAGTTCTATCCGGTACACCTTATCACACACTATCCGCCTATCTTGAACTAATTCCATCCAGTCCAACTCTTTACACCCTATCACTATCTTGAGCTAGTCCTCATCCAATTCATTTCATTATACCCATATGGGATAAACATATTTAATTGAATGATAGATTGATAGAATGATGAAAAAGTTAAAATTTAGATAAAATACACCATCATTTGCTTGATTCGTGCTACGATCTCCTTATCACCAGTAAACAAGACCATAAATTATGATTCTAACATTTAATCTGTGCACTCCCTGATGCGGGTATTTTTGTCCTAGATTGACTCAGTTTGTAAGGAGTTTACTGAAATAGCCTGTCTGTCTAGTAGGTTAACTTCTATTAAATAAAATGTGTTTTTATGTGTAATTTTAATACTACCCGTGTAATAAATTCCAGACTCTAGCCTTCGATGTCTGGATAAACTGTCCAGTCATGTTAACTCTTAAGTCAAGGAGTAAAAAATTGATGCTTTCGGGCCTTCTTCGGTGGCCTGGTTGTCTAACGCGCTACTCTCGTGTTGAACTAGACTGTCACAGACGGGGAGATAAGATTTCATCTTGGTCGGGTGCACTGAAAGTGTATTCCTTAATAGTTTTCCACTCTTCTTCCACGCACATAAGGGTGTATTTCTTCTATATTAAACCTTCCTAATCCCTAGCCCATTAGTGTAATTAGTACATAGGCGTATAACTCGATCGGGTATTATTTAAGACGCGGTGCTAAATAATATTAAATAAAGATTTGTTCAAAAATATATATTGCTAATCAAAACTAAATAAATAAAATCAATTGAAAGACGTGTTTTTTTTTGTTGAACGAATAATTTTTGAACATTTTGTTTCGTTCGCGACTGTACCATTAGGGCAAGGGTGACTGGTCCGCTGATATTTTAACGGCTGCACCTGAAGCAGACGTCCTGTTTATTGCAGGAGTAGCCCCGGTGTAATTAAACACGACCAGGGCTGGAGACGAGAAGGGACGAAACATGCTTACATCTGGAGTTGATGGTAGACTCGCCAATATTATGAAGCCGGGAGAGGAGATGGGATTAAGATGGCGGCTACAAGCTACGATGGGTTTCTAGGATTTTAGGATTCAAGTAACTTTTATAAAATACAAATTTATATTTTTGTTGTAAATATTGATACAATTTGTGCAATATGTTAGTGTTATTTTATAGGTAGTCATAACATATATTACCCATTTCAGTGGCCACGTGGTCTAAGGCGTCACACTCACACTAGGATATACTTCTGATTACAGAGAGATCGGGGTTCGAATATTGCTTGGGTGCATTGAGGGTGGTTTTCCTTAATGATTTTTTCATTCTCCTTCTAAGTGAATTCGGTTAAAATTCGTCTAAATTGAATCTTAATCATACCCTAAAATATTATAGTTTATTAGTACATATGCGTACAACTCGAATGGTTAGTAAGACTTGGTATTAAAATTAAATAACATCTCTCAAAAGTGACAGCCGCAGATCATATGACCTGATGTATCAATACTTTAAAGGATATTTAGAAACTTTTTTAGAGTTAATTTAAGGCTCTTCCTACGAAAATTGGATTGTATTAATAGTAGAATAATGGTAGGAAGAAATTTTATTAGAAAAAGGACCCAAAAAAATTTGTGTTAAATTTTTCTAACATTTCATTATATTATTACTTCATAAGTGTTACTTTAAATGTATTGATAATATCTATGAAAAGTTACAGATGCTACATGACTTTACTTTGTATGTATATAAAAGCAATGTCATGTAACATCTGTAACTTTTCATTGATATATAATATATATATAAAGGGTTCTTTAGCTTTATTACCTGTCAGAAAAGATTGTTCTTACATAATACTTCTATACAAAAGGGTGGAGATTTTAGAACGGATTTAGAGAAGAAGAAAAGTTAAATAATGAATGAAAGGGACACAGTTCAAGATACAATTAGTGTAAGGTAATTAAGGGAGGGAAAATATATAACAAATAATAAAACTATTAGTAACAGGATAACAAATATACAAGCAAATACAAAAAAGAATAAAGATAATAAGACATATAACTAATCTTTATGAATTTATGTTTTTTTAAGCACCACGTCTTATTACCCGTTAGGGTTATACAGTTATGTTTTAGTTATGCTAGTGGTTTTATAAATGTCGAAAGTTATATCTATAGGAAGTGTACCGGCATGTTTCGTGAAGGAATAGGGGAAAACCATTGTGGAAAAATCTTATTCAGTTCACCCGACCGAGATTCGAACATTTATATTCCTGTCATTGGTAGTCTAGTCTACTGCGAGAGTAGAGCGCTATAACACACGGCCACCGAAGCGGATTTGAAATAATGATAAGATCAAAACATAAGAAAAATAAATGTTACAGAATTTCTCGCTCTATATTTTAATAATGGAGATAGTTACACAAAACTCGTAATATGTGTGAAACGAAATAATAAACACTAGAAACCACGAGCACAAATTGCACTATACTTACGTAACACATTTTTTGAACCCAGGTTTTAAATTTTATAATTTTATTTTTAAAGAATTAATGTCCTCATTTGTATGTTTGGACTAATAAAAAAGATCGATATTGGCTCCATAATGGTCAACACTTTATATTAAAATTTCGACTTCCGGTTAAAATTTTAACATTTTATTAGGTGTTGCACATCTTCAGGTCATCGCATTGCTATTAAATTCCTCATTTATAAATTTTGATCAATAATATGTATTGAAGAGTCTAAAATGAAGGAAATAGATAAAACTTTATACAAACATTTCTCCTGAGAGGTTAAAGGAAAGATAACACAAACTTTTTGAGACTTACTTATATTTGATTACTCTATGGCATTAGATAATTATTGCTTTAAAGATTAAGTAGTATCTCTTTACAATTAGAGCTCACAAAATTGTAATAATATATTGCCAATATCTCGGAAACTATTGGGTTTATAAAAATAAATTTCCAATAAAAGTTTTTTTATTTTTAATATTACTACAGTTTTGCAATGATAAGTTATTTAGTATCTCAAATAGTTGCAGATATACGGAAATTTACGATTCTGTAAAGTACTCTAAAAGATATTTTCAAGGGAAAATGAAAATAGACAGTTTATTTATAATCTTAATCAACGCCTGGGTACGAATCTTAATCAAAATCGTTATAGCCGATTTTGAGTAAATCGATTTTTTATCTTTTGGCCCTTCAGTAAACTAGTCTTAATTATAGGGTTGGATATACAATTCCAATAAACCCTGGGGGCACCCCTATGAAAACCCTAGATACCAAGTATCAGCCCAATCGGTAAAATAGTTTAGGCTCTAGTTGGAGGTTAAGACAGACAGACAAACAGACAGAAGGAAATTCAAAAACAACTTTTTCGGATTACGGGAGTCATGAGACGTCTAGATTCCTAAAATTCTTTAGTTAATTTTTTGACGATTACAACACTTTCCCTACCTGTAAAATAGAGAGAAAGTTAAAAAGCAGCGTTTGTTTATGTTCAATCGATTCCATTTCGTGTTAGTTAACAAAACTAAAATCTAGAAGCAATCATAAAAAAAGTACAAAGTATTTAAAATCATTTAGCTAGAGAGGATGAATACTTTATAGCTCACGAATTCAAATTGATTTCTTTGGTAGTAGCTTTGGAGACAAGAGTAATCTGGAGCAGATGCTTTATCTTAAGCTATTAATCCTGGTATCAGGCACATTATAGTAATGAGCTATTAGTTAATGGGACCACTCAACTACCCCAAACGGCTTTATTCGAATTGTTTGTAGGGGCAATAAAGGTAGGTAAAAAAATAAAGATTAATGCTTCACAAGTTTCCCGAATTCATGGACCGCGTGACATATCTGGTGGGTATACTCGTCTTTAATACTTTGGTATCACTATCTGGCCTACCGTTTTATGAGTACAGAGAAAATAATAATTTAGTTTTAGTGTTTTTATATATTTTTGAACAAGATACCCTTAAAATTATTTCAAACTGAGAAAATCTATTTTTTATAACTTTAAATTCTTCCTTGTGGTAATTTATATTTAAAGTATTTAACAAATCTTGTTTTTATTATTTTGCTAACTCACATAAAAATAATATTTTAAATATCTATTAATTATTTTAAATACATAGCATCAAATAGCTTATATAGATCTACAATGGTTTGCACGCGGACAAAAAGTTTGGCTCCTCTGTTCTAGTTTGCCAGTGTTGGGAAGGTCGGAGTTCGAATACCAGGACAGAAAGGTTTTTTTTCCAAAATGGTTTTCCAAATACCTTTCAATCAAATACGGCTATATTTATTTTAAATTAAATATTCTTAATCCCTTACGCACTAATGTGATTTAGGTTTCCAAAAGCTATAGTGAGAAGAGCTGTAAAATATTTTTTCTATAAACTGTGGCCCGCAACAAACCCAGAATTTGTGAATCTAGCTATTTGACTAATTTGGGTTCTGGACCACTGATTTAATAAAAATAATTTTTTCTTGAACTCATGCTAATTAAAAATTCGTTAAAAGACAATATCAGTTTTGAAAATAGATTGTTGGAAAAAATATGTATTTGCTCCTTCAGTCGGATTTTTTTTTTGTCTGCGTTTAATTAACTCTTATCTTTAGGTTGGACTTTCATTTTTTAATATATTTGAGGTATTTAACATGCACTTTACAAACCGACTTATTATATCAGCACACGAATTATAAAGTAAATTAAATCTAGAACAAACACAACATCCAGCCCTAAACCGTTAATTTAAAACTGTGAAAGAGAGACCCACATTTCACTTATGATAAATTATTCGACCATACTAGGAATTGAATCCGGAACCCTTAACAAAGAAACACTACCTACTGAGCTAAGGTATCGACATTTATAGAGACTGAATAGAATTTTTTTTTTGTCTGCGTTTAATTAACTCTTATCTTTAGGTTGGACTTTCATTTTTTAATATATTTGAGGTATTTAACATGCACTTTACAAACCGACTTATTATATCAGCACACGAATTATAAAGTAAATTAAATCTAGAACAAACACAACATCCAGCCCTAAACCGTTAATTTAAAACTGTGAAAGAGAGACCCACATTTCACTTATGATAAATTATTCGACCATACTAGGAATTGAATCCGGAACCCTTAACAAAGAAACACTACCTACTGAGCTAAGGTATCGACATTTATAGAGACTGAATAGAAAAGTAGTGTTTAAGGTATCGACATTTATAGAGACTGAATCGAGTGTTTAAGGTATCGACATTTATAGAGACTGAATCGAGTGTTTATCTACGATATATTTTTTTAATGCTTTATAAATTATGACCCCTCAAATTTAGCCTCATATTAACATTAATGAGGTGAGGGTAGTATGTTTAAGTAAATGTACGCACATTTTCTTTGAGTGAGATTGAAGAACTATTTATTACACAAATGTGTTAGGGATAAGAAGGTTTAATTTTTAAAGAAGTGCATCAGAATTTGCATAGAGGGAGATAGTGGGAAACCATTTATGAAAACCACCCACAGTGCACTTGAGAGGGATTGAAACCCGATATCCTCATCTTCGTCAGTCTAGTATATTACAGGCGTAGCACCGTAGACCACGCGGCCACCAAAGCTGGTGAAAATTAAAATTAATTCCATGGAAAAATCATCGTAATTTAAAATATGTAGCTATTTATCTATGTTATTTAGGAGAAGCGGGGTATGAAAATAGAAGATAAAGATAAAATGATGAAACCACATCCTAGTTAATAATATTTAATTCTAAATAGGGACCTCTAACATGTGTGGTATAAAATACAGATTTTTTTTAAAGAGGATTAAAGCTCCAATTCTACGATATTTCTTTTTCTTTGGATATTCGATGTTAGAATGACAACATACAAAAGGGTTATTGTGTGTTAAGTACTGTTAGGGTGCTTAGAAACAAAACTAATAGGAAGACTCACAAAAAATAAATTATTAAAGTATCCACTGTTTTTTGGAAGATAAATATAGGCCTACTTAAAATTCAATGCATTGTGATGGCTAGGAAACTTTAGTAACACAAACATATATAGTAAAAAAAAATTGCAAATAACACGTAAAATAAACTAATTTCTAAATATACAAGTGACTAGAGTCACGATAATCCGGCCTAAAATGGTGGCATGAAGGGTCAGATAGTGGAAAATATGGAGTGTAAATAATTGTCAGTGTTGGTTTGCCTACTTTTTTTAAAAATTTTCACAAACCATTTAATTTTGTTTTAATAGAATCAGCTCATTTTATGATTACGATATAAAATAAGAATATATTAATTGTATAGGTAGGGTAAAAGTTAAACGAGAGATACATTTAAAAAATTTTTACTGTGTAGTACGTTATTTTGGAAATGTTACATCGGCTACAAAGTAGGAACAAGTGAAAATAGAGCGTCGAATGAAATACATTATAAGCTCAGTAAATATTTTATAATGGATATGTAACGGTTTGTTTATTTATTTTAAAACGCACATGTTAACACTGAGAACAAGGCCGGATAATCACGCCTCTAGTTTATCATATATGTGTATCGAGAGCGTATGAACTAGCAAACAAGGATATATTTTTAGTTACTGAGACTAGGCGAATTTATTAAAAAAAATAGCTGATTTTTTTTTATCTGATGGATAAACTAGTTAAAGTGTCTTAGTATTTTAAAACTATTCTTCAACCAAATTTGAAAATTTAAAAGGTGTTGAAAGATTACTTATTAAATTCAAATGTTTCTTCGATCATTAATATTATTTGTATCGTTTATAATTTTTTTCCATTAAGTTAGTATACCATTATGTATCTTACTGGAATATTAATATGTCTTACAAATTAATAATTTTCAAATATTTTACAGTGTATACGTGTATTATAGCTACGTCTTATAC